>APFE031249982.1:5428-60096 GCA_000404065.3 Pinus taeda
AAAGCTATCAAAAAGAAGAAAATAAAAACAAGAAAGCTAGAAATCAAAAGAAAAGTAAAGAAATAAAACAAGAACGCTAAAAATCAAGTTGCATGTAGACACATGGAGTGTGTGCATGTGGTTCCCCTTCCAATGTTGTTCTATTTAATAGATGGTGAGGAAGATGAGAGGCATTCTTGCATTCCATCTTTCTAAGATTCTATCTTTCATTCTCTTGGGAGAATGGTTTTCTAAGACTTAGGAGTCACTGGCAGTAGTACATTGATTGAGGGCTTGGGGGTGGCCAATTGTAGCAAATCCTTGCGCAATTGAGCCTATGGTTGGGTGGAGAGTCGTCCCCAAAACCTTGCTGCGGTAAGCCTACTTCTACCACAGGTAAGCACAGGTAAGCACTCTTCATAGTTTGAATTTAGTTAATTAATTATATGTTATTTGGCTAGGTAAGTGCCATTCTGATTTAAATTTAATGTTAATAAGTTAATTAGATATTTATTTTCGGCTGTTACACGAATCACAGAGATGTCCAACTTCTGTTGACTATTATTTATCACTGAAACTTCAGAGGAATCCGAACTTTTGTGCCATGCTAATGCGGAGACACTGCCCCCTATTTATAGTGGTTTGCCCATATAGTAAGCTGACTTATACATTCAAATATGTATGTCTCTAAATAGATGAGCCGACATGAATTCTTTTCTCTGTTTTAAGGTCGACTTGAAGAGGAGTACTAGTGCTTGTCATTGGAGGGATATTTGACAATGCTGTTGACTCAAATACATTTGATACATGCCTAAGAAGGGATCTTCATACATGACATTGAATCTTTGACTCTAATGATAAATCTTAAAGCTCTCAATGGGTGGCACTAATTGCTCATGAAACCCATGAAGTAAGGCATTACAAAAATAATTTTATTCTCTTCATTTCATCATTTACAAAGATCATAATTACATGCCATTATGAAGACTGAACCTAGTTACACTTTTCAACGAGTCATTTGTACACCTTCTACCCCTGTTTAAGAAGAGGTGGCTCAGAGTTTTGTTTAAGTCATAAAACAATTATATTCTCAAATAGAAGAAAGGAGCATAAAAGTAAAAGAAAGCATGGAGTCCCAATTGGAAGCTCAGTCCATCTCTAACTATTAGACTAGATTGATTTTTGCCATGGACCTTGAGATAAATCAACTAAAGCTATCTTTCTCTCACCCCTCTTCTTTGACTGTCTCTTCTTCGTCAAGTTCCAATACTGTCAACTTGATAGTAGATGCTAGAGAGGTCCCACTTCCTGATAAAATCAATATGCATAGGCAGACTGGAGAGCCAATATATAGTGATTTAAATAAAACTTCCCTAGTTGCTAACAAAGTTGAAGCCTTGTTAGAGAAAGTGGTCAATCAATTAAAGCTATAAAAAGCAAATTCCAGAGCTTTGACCACTCAAAATGAAGATCTGAAGAGGTTGATTGTAAAAATTGGTGTGAACCCCGAAGACAAGAGTTAAGGGAATTAGAAGTTGAAGATAGAACAACATATGTCTTGGAAATAAATATAATGATTTTGAAAACTTATGTAGAAAGACAACAGAGACAAAGTTTTCAGAGGTTAAGGAAGCTGTAATGAAATTCAACATTGATTTTGATAAGAGGACCAGAGCAAGTTTTCCTTCATTTTGGGACCAACATGGGAGATTTATTACCTTGGGAGACCTATGAGACCTTACTGGTGGAGGCCAAGAGAAAAATCAACTCTACACGTGAGAAAACAACAATGCTTAAGGGAGCAACAGTTGTAAACTACTTACATAGATACTTTAAGCTATTGTGGTTAATGAGAACCCTCTTTGTTGACAAGCCAACGTACAACATGATCACAAATTTCAGAATGGAAAATACTAGGTTTGTCAAGAGTCTGAATTTAGACATGAACATTTGGAAAAAATGCAGAGAATGGATGTCACCACCAACAACAAGTGTAGAAGATGGACCTTCAACTGCACCAGAGTCCAACTTACTCAGTGAACCAATGCCACCTGTCATTGCAACAATGTTTTTATAAACATTTATGAAAATGATGTATTTATGTTTTCTTTTCGTTTAAGTATGTAATGTTCGAAAGAACAAGTAATCTCAAAGTAGTTTAGGTAATTAGTAGTTTTTGGCAGTGGACAGTTTCTTAACTGTCGCTTTTGAAATTTTGTATAAAAACATTTTGGAAGAAGTGAGGGTTTCAAGTTTGGGACCTCAGAGGCAGAAGTTGTATTTTCAATCTTCTCGGTGATTTGAATAAATATTTCAAAGTGATTTCAAACACTTGTCGAGTATGGTATGTGTTTCTTGTTATCTTTTCATCTTAATGTTTTTCTTCTACATAATAGAGTAATTAAGTTGCTAGTCTTTTGCTTTACAATTTTTCAAAATTTGTTTTCTTTGAGTTAAAGTTAAAAGAACCTTAATTATGTGCTCCTTTTTTCTATATTCCATTCCATGTTAATTCCATATTTCTTCTAAAGCTAAAGACACAAGATTTTGCACTAAATATCCCGTTGTTAAAATCTTTTCATCATCTTGTCTCACTATACTACCATTAAAATCATATTCAACATAAGAAGACTAATAAACATTGTCTATATAATTAATATTTCCGGGGTTTTAAAAAAGTGGACAACAAATTTATTTCCTCATAGTTCTTAATAAATGTCTTGGGCACTGACCTCTCCTCAGCCAGAGGTTATCTTCCAAGGTGTAACAATGTCCTCATATATTGTTAATAAAATTCCTATTATTTACTTTTTGGTTGTAATTGTGAAAAATATTAACTCGCATTAACTATAACAATTGAATGAAATACTAATTCACCTGCCTCTTAGTATTTCAACAATTTCTTTCAGAGCCAACTTCTTCATAATAAACCTAACATTTGGAAGAAGGATTCTTAGTCACAATGACCAGTAAGGATTCAGGAAAAATCTCTAAATTAGATGGAAGAAATTTTTCCTTTTGGAAACGTAGGATGAAGTATTATTTGATGTCTCTTGGACTGGAAGTATGGCAATCAGTTCTAGATGGGTATAAAGTACAACCTTCTCCACCAATAGAGCAGGACGAAAGAAATTTTATATAGCAAATTATAAAGCACTAAATTCCATAACAAGTGGAATCTCTGATTTAGAATTTAGAAAAGTTATGAACTATTAATCTGCCAATGAAATATGGGACACACTTATTGCTATCTATGATGGAGACTCCTAGGTCAAGAAGGAAAAACTTCAAACTCATAGAAGACAATTTGAGAGTCTTAAAATGAATGATGAAGAAGACATTGTAGCCTTTTTCCTCCGAGTGGATGAAGTTGTCAACTCACTCAAGGGTCTAGGTGAAGCCATGGAAGGAAGTACAATTGTCCAAAAAGTTTTGAGATCACTTCCAGAACGATTTGATTCAAAAGTCAATTCCATATAATAAATAAAGGACTTGGATACCCTAAAAATAGACGAACTTCATGGGACTCTCATTGCAGATGAAATGAGAAAATGGATCTCAAACCCCAAGGAAGCTGCATTTAAGGCTTCAAAAACATTGAAAGAAGGGAAAAGTTGTAATTATAGCAGTGATGATTCCAATACTGAAACAAAACTAGCACAATTTGTGAAGAAAGTAAGGAAAGGGTCCAAACTCAAAGGCAAGTATCCTCTCATTTGTTTCAAGTGTGGTAGAATAGGACATTGTGCTGCAAAGTGTCATCACAAACATGATAACAATGATGAAGACGAATAGAGAAAGAAGATTTTCAAGAAGAAAGGGTCAAATAAGAAGAATTTCTTCTCCAAACAAGATGACTCCGATGAAGAAAAATTCATGATTACAAAGAAAAAAATGCCTTTCTACTAAAAAAGAATAATGATGAGTCTGATGAAGAAGATGAATATGCTGGAAGCAGTGACGTGTTATCTATGGCGTTTATAAATGATGATGAATTTGAAAGAGAAGAAGAAAATGTGGATGAATTACTAATTAGTGTTGTTGAAGAAAATGATAAATTAAGGAATAATGTCATTTCTCTCAAAATCGAAAAGGAAGATGTTATGAATATAATTCATAACAAGTAAATAAATAAAATAAATGTAAATATGAAATAATCAAATATTGATTAGGTTAAATAGTCATTAAGTTAAGTGAAAAGACATGTCTAAAAGACATGCCCAATCATGAAAGGACACCTGCTTAGGTATATATGCGGGTCTTCATTGTAACATTTGATCATCACTTATACAATTTTATATGTAATAAATTATTATTATTAAATACCTCTTGTTTTTTTTTACATTCAAGCCTATAAGTTATCAGTTTTTATGCTTCAGTGGTGTCAGAGCCATGGCACACAATGTGATCATGCAGGTATTTGAATGTTGTTTGCCGCACATTGTGCCATTACGTTCACATCTTGAATGCGTTGAGCAATTTAGTGAAATTCGAGAAGCATTTCAGCATTTGGAAAAATCCTATGCACAAATTAAAGCAGGTTGAAAGGAAATCGATAATAAGGAAAATGATCTAGATGATGAATCCAATGAAGCTTATACAAATCAAGATGAGGATTCAGATAAAGATGATCTTGTTGTGAATGAGGATGTGAATGAGGATGATCGAGAACAAGATCATGATTACGATGAAACTAATATTGATTTGGATGAGAGTGTTGCAGAAGATTCTCGAGCCAAAAATTCAGAAGGTAAGGTCGAAGATGCTACAGCTATGACAAAAGTCAAGAGGGAGGAACAAGGCACTGAAGATGATGCTCCCATTGAGGACACAGTCTCAAAAAGCAATGATCTACCCCTGGAGGAAGAGAATGACTTCTTAGATATATTTAGAAGTGAAATTACGAAAGTGTTGAGATTTTATGTTTCATTTAATTGGGCAAAAATCTCATGTAGGTGACAACAATAGGATTTGTTGCTATATTAGCTCCATTTTGTTGAGGAGGAGTTATTGCATCCTATATTTGTTGTGAGAGAATTTATGATTCAATTTTATACTCCTAGCTATAAAAATATAGGCTCGTACAGGATATGGGGATGGTAGAGAGTGTGTGAGGAAATAAATTTTTGTAATCTCCTGTTGAATAATAAGATTGTCGATGCCTCTGTTTTGGTGGATGTAGCCCAGATTGGTTGGGTGAACCACGTTAAATCCTTGTGTTATTTTTATGATTTTATGTGCTGTGTATGCTTTTTAAATTTCCGCTGCACATTGTTTGCTCCAACAATTGGTATCAGAGCATGTTGAGGAGCTGGTACGTGTGACAGAGCTGTAGAACGTGGAGCTTTGCCGGTTGGCGCGGTTTCGTCAGAAACAGTCGCGCCAATTTTGACAGTGAACTGGTTGGCGCGATTTATTTTGGAACAGGCGCCTATTGGCACGGTTCCGAGTGTAATACTCGCAACAGTGTGCCAGTATCCCAATTGGTACGGAAACGACGGGTTTAAACGCGCCAATTTTGTCACTTATACCAATTTTTCTTCTGGCGCGGATCGTCTGCTGTCAAGGAAGCACCAAGTCCCTTTCGGCGTGCCAAGCATTTTTCGCTTTGGTAAAACTACAAATTTTTTTAATTGTAATCTACAATTTGTACAACAGAGGAATTGTATGATAAGGTAAAGGCATCATAGTATAAAGGCAAAGGCATTTTTTAAATACTAACCTTATTTATTAAAATGTTGGAATTGGAGATTGTTTGTTTGTTACAACATGACAAAAAATCAAAGTGCTCATTTTGAGATCGAGAAGTTCAATGGAAAAAATAACTTCGAGATCTAGAAAGTGAAAATGTATAATCTACTTGTGCAATAAGGCATGCCGAAGGCGTTGTTGGGAAAATCCAAACAGCCTTACAACATGACAGATGATGGGTGGATCGAATTGGATGAAAGAGCATTGAGTGGTATTCGACTGTGTTTGGTGGATGATGTTTTGTTTAACATCGCGTAAGAGAAAACTACTGTTGGTTTGTGGACAAAGCTTGAAAATGTACATGACAAAATCCTTAACCAATAGGATTCTTCTGAAGCGACAGTTGTACAGTTTGCGAATGAAGGAAGGTACATCTATTACTGATCATTTGAATACCTTTAATACTCTCCTGGTGCATATTAGAAAGTATAGAAGTAAAATTTGAATCAAAAGATAAAGCTATAACTTTATTATGCTTGTTGCCCGAGTCATGGGATCATTTTGTTACTTCTATAAGTCTTAGTTCATCAGAAACCCTTGAGTTTGATGATGTTGTTGCATCTTTATTATCTGAAGAAACAAGAAAAGGTCAAATTTAGAAACATCTACATCAAAAGCAATGATGGTCAAAGGTCGTTCTAAAGAAAGATGCTTCAGTAGGCACAATGACTCACGTTCAAAATCGAAAGGGAAGACGAGTAAGGTAAAGTGCTGGTTTTGTGGCAAATCAAACATTTGAAGAGGACTGTTGGAAGAGATAGCAAACATCTAAAGAAGACTCTTTGACAAAGAAGAAAGAAGCAAACACGACAAATACATGTTCGGCATCCGGTTCAGGTATGAGTGATGAAGTGTTATTAGTTAATTTGTCTAATCATGATCAACATTGGCTGTTAGATTCTGGTGCATAAAATCACATGTGCATTCATAGAGAATGGTTTAAGACTTATAAATCAATCAATGATGGAGTCGTTTACATGGGAAATGATGTCACATGTAATATTGTGGGAATTGGAAGCATCCAGCTGCAAATGTTTGATGGGACAACAAAATTTTTAACTGATGTAAGACATGTACCTGAATTAAGGAAAAATCTCATTTCACTAAGAGCACTAGACACTAATGGATATAAAACTGTTATTCAAGGTGGAGTAATGAAAATTTATAAAGGAATTTTACTAGTAATGAAAGCAAAGAAGGTTGGAAATCTTTTTCAGTTAGAAGGAAGAACAGAGTCAGATCATGTTTCTATGGTATCTGAAAATGACAGTAGTTCTATTTGTTTATGGCATCAAAGGTTGGGCCATATTAGCGAAAGAGGTTTAAAGATTTTGTCTGATCGTAAGTTACTTCCTAATTTATAGTTTGTTAAGTTAGATTTCTGCAAACATTGTCTGTTTGGGAAACAAAGCAAGCAGAAGTTTAAAACTGGCAAACATACTAGTAAGGGAATCCTTGATTATATCCATTCTGATGTTTGGGGTCCATCCCCTACAACCTCATATGGAGGATCATCATATTTTGTATCTTTTATTGATGATTTCTCTAGAAAAGTGTGAGTCTATATGTTAAAGAGGAAGTCTGATGTATTTACAGTTTTCAATCAGTTTAGAGCATTAGTAGAAAACATCACTGGAAGAACCATTAAATGTTTAAGAACTGACAATGGTGGTGAGTTTACTTCAAAGTAATTTGACAATTATTGCAAGGACACTGGGATCGAAAGACATAAGACCACTGTATATACTCCTCAGCACAATGGAGTTGCTGAACGCATGAACATGACTCTTTTAGAAAGAGCAAGAAGTATGCTAAGTAATGCCAATTTGCAGAAGGAATTGTGGACAGAAGCGGTGGCTACAGCTTGTTATGTGATAAATCGATCACCATCAATGGCAATAGGATGCAAAATTACTCAAGAGGTATGGAAAGGTCATCCTTGTGATTATTCTAAACTAAGAGTTTTTGGTTGTGATGCATATGCTCTAGTGCCGAAACATCAACGCTCTAAATTAGATCCTAAATCAAAAAGATATATCTTTGTTGGATATGGTGATGGAACAAACGGATACAGATTGTGGGATCCTACTACTCACAAGATCATCATTAATAGAGATGTTAAGTTTAATGAATCCTCTCTTGAACATTTAGATGTAGATAATAAATTGAAACAAGATAATGTATCTGAGTTTCAACACACACAGTTTGAAACCAGTTCTGATGATAGTCAAGATGAACATGGTTCAGATACAAGTCATGAACAAGTTTCAGATGCAGATCATGAACAAGTTTCAGATGTAGATCATGAACATGTTTCAGATGCTGATCATGAAGAAGTTCCTACAAATAATAATCAGCCAATTCTGAAAGTACCAGAAACATGTTTAAGGAGGTCTACAAGAATGAAACGTCCTCCTAAAAGGTATGATGATTATGTTACTTCAGGTGCTTTTACCGCTAACGATGATGAACCTTTATGCTATCAGGAAGCTGTAGAAGGATCTAAAAGTGAAAAGTGGAAAGCAGCTATGACGGACGAGATGATGGCATTAGAAAAGAATGGCATATGGGATCTGGTAGAACTTCCTAAAGACAAGAAAACTATGGGATGAAAATGGGTTTTCAAATTGAAAAGGGGTGTTGATGATATAGAGGATAGGTACAAAACGAGGCTGGTTGCAAAAGGTTTTTCTCAGAAAGCAGGCATTGACTTTCATGAGATATTTTCACCAGTTGTAAAAATAGTTTCAATTCGAATTGTATTAGCATTAGTCGCTTTACTTGATTTAGAATTACAATAACTAGATGTTAAAGCTACATTTTTACATGGAGATTTAGATGAGGAAATTTACATGGAACAACTAGAAGGGTTTTTTCAAAATCGCAACAAGAAATTTGTCTGCAGGCTCAAGAAATCATTGTATGGTCTGAAGCATTCGCCTCAACAATGGTACAAGAAATTTGATTCTTTCATGATGAGTCAAAATTATATAAGAAGTGAATATGGTCATTGTGTTTACTTTAAGCAATTAAGTAATGGCATGTTCATTATCTTAGTGTTGTATGTTGACAATATGCTTTTAGCAAGCAAAAGCATAATAGAGATCAACAGGTTAAAGGCTCAGATGGCAAGGACATTTGATATGAAAGATCTAGGAGCAGCAAGACAGATTTTGGGCATGGAGATTTTCAGAGACAAGAGCAATGGTAAGCCGTGGCTATCACAATAGAAGTATATTGAGAAAATAATCTTGAGGTTTGGTATGAACAATGTGAAGCCTGTGTCAGTCCCTTTAGCTTCCCATTTAAGCTTTCTTCTAGTTTATGTCCTAATACAAATGAAGAAAAGGAATATATGTCTCGAATTCCGTATGCCAATGTAGTAGGTTGTTTGATGTATGCGATGGTTTGTACACGACCAGATATCTCACATGCAGTTGGGGTTGTCAGCAGGTATATGGCAAATCCAGGTAAAGAACACTGGTCAACAGTGAAATGGGTGCTTCGGTATTTGAGAGGCACAAGTGATTATTGTATCACTTATAATAGGAGTAGTGAATTTTTTTGCGGATATGTTGATTCCGATTTTGCAGGTGATTTGGATAAGAGAAGGTCAACATCAGGGTATGTCTTTACTCTTGCAGTTGGAGCTATTAGCTGGATGTCAAAGCTACAGAACATTGTTACTTTATCCACTACTGAAGCAAAATACATAGCTGCTTCTCATGCTTGCAAAGAAGCGATTTGGTTGAAAGGTTTGTTTGGTGAGTTTTGTAGGTTACAGGACAACATCAAGTTATTTTGTGATAGTCAAAGTGCAATTCATTTGGCTAAGAATCCGACCTATCATAGTAAATCAAAGCATATGCCTATCAAGTACCATTTTGTAAGATAGGTTATCACTGAAAGATGAGTCTCTCTTGAAAAGGTGCATACAAAGGAGAACTGTGCAGACATGTTCGCGAAACCAGTTTTGTTAGAGAAGCTACGTTGGTGTCTCACTTCGCTTGGCTTGTAGAAAAGATAAAAATAATAAAGAAATAGGGTATCAGGCTAATTGTTGTCAAGGTGGAGATTGTTGAGATTTTCTATTTTATTAAATTGGGCAAAAATCTCATGTAGGTGACAACAATAGGATTTGTTGCTATATTAGCTCCATTTTGTTGAGGAGTTATTGCATCCTATATTTGTTGTGAGAGAATTTATGATTCAGTTTTATACTCCTAGCTATAAAAATATAGGCCCGTACAGGATATGGGGATGGTAGAGAGTGTGTGAGGAAATAAATTGTTGTAATTTCCTGTTGAATAATAAGATTTCTGATGCGTCTGTTTTGGTGGATGTAGCCCAGATTGGTTGGGTGAACCACGTTAAATCCTTGTGTTATTTTTATGATTTTATGTGCTGTGTATGCTTTTTAAATTTCCGTTGTGCATTGTGTGCTCCAACAATGGTTGATGCATCTCAAAATTTTTGATCGGTGGAGATATTGTTTCCTCTTCTGAAAAATATGGAAGTGAGTTGGAACAGAGGAATAAGGGCACTCCAGAGAAATCATGGAAACAACCACTAGGACTATTCAATGCATCAATGTTGTGCTATGTTAACAACGTCTTGCAATGCCTTACTTACACTCCTCCATTGGAAATTTATTGTTTGTAGAGAAAACATTTATTTACTAAATTTGATAATAAATCAGAATGCCCCATGTGTCTATTGGAAGATAAGATCGTGGGGTCGCTAAGCGTGGCTAATGTAGAGAGTGAGGTGAAAAAAACAATAACTTCAAATCTGACAATCTTTGCAAATTACTTGAGTCGAGATGGAGAGAGGTTTCCAGATCCCAAGCAAGGTCAGAATTTAGGGAATCACAAACAAAAGGTACCTAAAATGGTTAGTTGTCATAACAGTCAAAGAAGTGTACAGTCTAGAAATGAAATCTTTGAAAGAGGAAAACAACAAGACTTTATTGACCTAACAAAGTTACAAAACTCTAATAAAGATATCATATCTTTAGAATATGCGGTGAGTTCTAATAGTAAATGCTAATTGGGATTGGTTGTTTTTGATAATGGAGAAAAAGTTGTGGATGCAGAGAGAACCAATGGAAGAAACGAATCCATAAATGATGATGATGGGTATTCCATGGCCGCTGGAGAAGGCAAACAGAGAAATGGTTATTTAGAGTAGCTTATAGAGGACGCAAATAAAAAGTGCAATGCAGCTCGATCTCGCGTGATCGAAGTACCTGACAGCGATGAGAAGATAAAAGATGACATTCTTAGGTGGTGTAAGGTGTATTCCTATGCACACAGTGAATGGTGTGTTAGTTTTGAGGTTTAACTCAATGGAAGTCATTTTGCCTCATTGTTTAAGCGTTGTATTGTTTGCCACAAAGGGCTTCCATTCACTATCTTTAGGCTGTGTCATTGTGCCGACGAATTATGCCTGTTCATATTCGAAGTTTTAGGGATAGGGGCTCAGGTACTGCAAGAGCTGGTCTGAATGCCACTAGAATTGATCGATTTAGAAATTTACCTCGCTTTGGTTGCGACAAACGACTATCGTGATGTGTTTGAACCATTCCCTCCTTTTATCTTGCATAAAGGGGAGATTCGTCAGCGTTCAGAAGTATTAAATGATAACAACATTGAAAATCTTAATGACAACCCTACAAGCATGAACAACCCTAGGAACAAAAACAAAAATATGAATGCTTTGAGGAGTATTATAAAATTGTTTCCTCCAGTTTCAGAGATGAGATTATGTGTTGATGAGGCTGATTTGAAAGAAAAATTGGCGAAATCAAGGTTGTTCATTACCGAGGCTCGAGCGTTGCAGAAATTGGGAGACCAATATTTTGGGAAGGAAGTGTGGCAGCTTCCTTACGACATTCTTAGATTCATCTTGTGCACCAACATACTATCGTTGGTATTTTTATCTAAGGACGACGAAAGACTTATCAAACTTGATTGTTCGTGGCTTTATCAATTCGTGGTGGTGCAAGATTCTCCTGAGAGGGAGTTTGTGTATACCTCTAAAAACAAACATGAAGTTTCCAGATTTGGATTTCATGGAAGCATCAGAGAAAATTGGTATTCGATTCTAAGAAACTGGTTGTGATGCTTAATTGATACCAAGTTAATGACAACTGGAAAGACCCAGGGAGAGGGTATTTATTTGGCGGACACCTTAGAACTTGCTACAATGTATGTACACTACGCAATGAAAGTTTGTGCAGGCCTGTGCTCCCTTATTCGAATAGTTGTCACGAATCCGTCAATGGTCAACGAAGTGCAAGCCCATGCTCCCTTGTTCAGATTGCTGTCACGCATCTATCAAATGGTCAACGAAGCATCATGACTGTTGTCAATTCGGTAATGTAGTAAGGTGGCAATACTTATAAGGTAATATACATATAAAGTTATATGATAATATATATATATATGTATAATAAAAAACAAGAGAAAAAAAATTAAATATTAAAAAAAACTATATTAAAAAAAATGTTTAAAAAAGAAGTGTGGAGATAGAGAAACCCTAACTTTAAGACATAAAAAAAAAGAACCTTGGTTTGAAGACAATATTACTTGTGAGTTACAGGACAAGAGCGATTGTGAGATTATATACATCAAGATGATTGACACTAAGTGAAGAAAATTGACAACATTAAAGCTTTGAGGACAAATCTTTTGAAGGAAGGTGCTATGTTATGAATATAATTCATAACAAGTGAATAAATAAAATAAATGTAAATATGAAATAATCAAATATTGATTAGGTTAAATAGTCATTAAGCTAAGTGAAAAGGCATGTCTAAAAGACATGCCCAATCATGAAAGGATACCTACTTAGGTATATATGTGAGTCCTCATTGTAACATTTGATCATCACTTACACAATTTTATATATAATAAATTATTATTATTAAATACCTCTAGTGTATTTTTACATTCAAGCCTACAAGTTATTAATGTTTATGCTTCAGAAGAAGCAAAAAGGAAGGAAGAATTTTTGAGCAACAAACTAAAAGAAAAATAAGAAATATGCTAGAAACGTGAAGCTGGAATTGTCTCTCTAAAGAAAGAGTTGAATTAGGTTAATAAGAGTTGGCAAAGTTCTGAAACACTTGATCATTAATACTCAAATACCTCAACATGATAAGACCAGAATTGGTTTCATAGATGAATCATCAAGTTCAAAGAAGAATTCCAATAAAGAAATCCAAAGAAGTTATGCTGACATCCTTTGCAATCATCTATAAGAAGAGAAGCCGTTCCACCTAGAACAAATATCCACCTACAACAATCCAAGGAATGAAAGAAATCTATCTCTAAGAAAGAATATTACATCAAGTCAAGGCTATCCAAACAGGTATCAAACTATCTTTCTTGGTTTATTTTTCTACTGTAAAATTTTTGGTCATCAAGCTAAGCATTGCTAGGCTTATAAGGATAATAGCTCAAGGAGATATAAGACCAATTATCAAAATAAGCCGCTTGAACAAGGTCAAATCAAGACCTATAATTCATTTGGTCCTCTAGATAAGTATGATCTAATATGTTCAAAATGCAATTATTTAGGTCATGATGCACAAAATTGTCCACCTATGTCAAAAAGAGAATAATTGAAAAAGGGGGAACCCACTACAGATAAATGTGGTCTAGCTCTATGTGCACATGACAGGTGACCAAAATAAGTTTATCTCATTAAACAAAAATGATGGAAATGTATCTTTTGGAAGTGGATCTGCTAAAATTGCCGAAAAAGGGACAATTTCTCTTGTTAATGGAAAGGGAAAAGCACAAAATGCATTGCTAGTAGTAGTCAAACACAACCTCCTAAGCATTAGCCAAATTCGTGACGAAGGACATAATTTTATTTTTGGTACTAAAGATTGTGAGATAATAAAATCCTCTTCAGGAGAACTTATGGGAAAAGGTGTAAGAACACCATATAACGTATACATTCTTAGTAAAATGCAAGAAGAAAAATGCTACATGAGGCAAATAGATGAAAGCTAGTTATGGCACAAGCGATTGGGACATCTTAATTTTGACAACTTCGTTAAAATAAAAAAACAAGTGTAGTAAGAGACATCACAAAAATTCTAAAACCGTAACAAGTAGTGTGTGGCCCATGTCAACATGGAAAAAAAACTAGAACTTGCTTCAAGACTAAGGAATACTGAACATCAAAACCTTTGGAGATCATACATGTAGATTTATGTGGACCAACCAGAACTCCAACTCTACAAGGTGAAAGGTACTTTGCTCTATTTGTAGATGACTATACTAGAATGACGTGGGTATTCTTTATAAAATTTAAATTTGAATCTCTTGAATGTTTTAAGAATTTCAAAGGTCTTGTGGAAAATGAAAAAGAATAAAAAATCAAGTGTCTTAGAATAGATTGAGGAGGAGAATTTACTTCAAAATAATTTAATGATTTGTATAGAATACATGGAATCAAAAAATAACTTTCTGTAGCTAGAACTCCTAAACAAAATGGAGTAATGGAAAGAAGAAACAAAACTGTGCAAGAAATGGTGAGAACAATGTTACTGGCAGCTGATTTGCAAACCAAGTTTTGGAAAGAAGAAGTTGGGGAAACAATATTTACCTTGAATAGAGCCCAACTAAGACCAAATAATGATAAGAATTTATATGAATTATGGAAAGGAAGACGTGCTTCAACAAAATATTTTAGAATTTCTGGAAGTAAATGCTTTATGAAGATCAATGATGACTCACCAGACAAGTTTGATTCTCGTGTTGATGAAGGAATATTTATTGGATATTCTACAAGGAGGAAAGCATACAAATGCTACAATAATCGACTATAAAAGATAGTAGAAAGCATTGATGTAAAGATTGATGAGGCACTCTTAGAAAAGGAGGTTGAAATATGTGAAGAAGATTCTATTCTTGAAAATTTTGAAGAAGATACAACAAAGGAAGAAAAGGATCAAGAAAATCAATAGGAGCCATCTCAAACTCCATCAAAAGTAAAATTCGTTCAAAAACACCATCTAGAAGAACAAATTATTGGGAATATAGATGATGGAATACATACTTGAAGAAGAATGACTAATTCACCAAGAAAAGATAATGTTGCTCTATTACCCATGGTAGAACCAAAAAACTTTGCTCAAGCTAGTAAGTACCCTCATTGGGTAGAAGCAATGGAAGAATAAATGTTCTAAATCGAAAAAAATGGAACATGGGACCTTTTACCTTGTCCAAAAGATAAAAATATAATTGGAACCAAGTGGGTGTTCAAAAACAAAATGAATAAAGATGGATAGATCATTAGAAATAAGGCAAGGCTTGTTTGCAAAGGATACTCACAAATTGAAGGGATTGACATTGAAGAAACTTTTGCCTTGGTAGCTCAATTGGAAGCTGTAAAAACGTTCTTGGCATTTTCTTGTTCAAAAGGTCTCAAAATTTATCAATTGGATGTGAAATCAACATTTCTTAATGATGATCTAAAGGAAGAAGTTTACATGGCGCAACTGGAAGGGTTTGATCTAGAAAAAGGAAAATATTTCATTTGTAATTTAAAAAATGCGTTATATGGACTAAAACAAGCTCCTAGAGCTTGGTACGCAATTTTGGCTCATTAATTACAACAACAAGGGGTCAAAAAGGGGGTGGTTGGAAGTAAACTCTACATGAAGATAGACAAGGATAAATTACTAATCACCCTTGTATATGTTGATGATATGCTTTTTGCCAGCAACAATGATGAGATGAGTCATGAATTTACTCAAAACATGTCTAATTAATTTGAAATGTCTATGATTAACTAGCTATCTTACTTCCTTGCGCTATTAGTAATTCAAACTAAAGCAGGTATTTTCATATCCCAAACAAAATATCTTAAAGACATGCTTAAAAGATATGGGACAGAAGAATGTGCTGTTATGAGCACACCAATGACTACAAATTCCAAATTAAGCAAATATGATGAATCCCCTTTGGTAGGCGCAACTATTTACAAATCAATAATTGGATCTCTTCTATACTTAATTGCCTCACGATCCGATATTATGCAAGAAATAGGAATGGTGGCAAGATTTCAATCAGCTCCCAAGGAATCCCATTTGATGGATGTTAAAGGAATTCTCAGGTATTTGAAAGGTACTCCTAATTTTGGCTTATGGTATCCTAAAAGCACAACTCGTACTTTGACAGCTTACACCAATGTTGATTGGGCTAGAAGAACATATGATAAAAAAAGTACTAGCAGAAATGCATTCTTCATGGGAGATTGTCTTGTATCTTGGCTCAACCAAAAACAATCATCTATATCTCTCTCCACAAATGAAGCCGAATACATATCTGTTGCATATTGTTGTACACAAATATTATGGATGAAGGAAGCTCTGAAAGATGTCAACATAGAAACTAATCAACCAGTCATTATCTATTTTGACAGCACCAGCGCCATCAGTCTTTCAAAGAATCCTGTACTGCAACCAAAGACAACATATTCCAATCAAATACCATTTCCTTCGAGAACAAGTTGCAAAACAAACTGTCATATTGGATTATGTCAATTACAAAGGAACAAATTGCAGATATTTTCACAAAACCCCTTCCACAAGAGGCATTTGAATATATTTTCCAAATGATGGGGGTCTTTTCTCTTGCATCACATTAAGACAACACATAGATAGGGAAGGAGCACTATGAAAAGGGGAGCAACATGATAAGAAGACGCTTGATAGGGGGAGTACTTGGACACCCCATTTGCCATTGATGTCAAAGGGGGAGAAAATGTTGGAAGAGGAGAGAATATTGCCATCAATGAAAAAGGGGGAGATTGTTGGTCAAAATTGTCATTGATGTCAATATGAGCATTGATGAAGATAATAACGCATGGATAAATGCTGGTTGGAAAAGAATATGAAGCCCTAGCCTTGTTGAAGATGCTATAATCCTAATAAATGAAGAACACACTTGGAGCCCTAATTTTATGAAGAAGAAGCTCTAGCATATGATGAAACCCTAAAGGTTGCCATGGATGAAATAATCACGGAAGCTCACATATTATTTTTATTGATGGTAAAATGACCTTATTTAAGGATGGAATTGACATAGGATTGTAGAAGACATTGAGCTCTTTCCGATGAGCACTTACACATCTTGTAACTCCTCATAAGTTGAAAAAACTGATTTTTCAAGTTGAAAAATAATAATTTTTGATGCTAACTAACATGAGTCTATATGTGCAAGTCGGCTCCTCCTCAAGGGACGTGTCATTTCATTAAAGATAAAAACATGTATAAATATAAGTTTGAACTCATCATTTTTAGCATCCAATTCGGTGAATATAACCACAAGAACAGAAAAGAAGGAGAATAGTTCACAACTTGTGAACTAGAAGGTCGAAATATGATGAGATTTGGTGAAGGGTTCTGACTGTGATTGATATATCTCAGAATTGTGGTAGCTTGGATCATTGACATGTGGTGGCTTAGACTGTTAGCCTTTGGAGAATCAGAAGTGTAAACCTGTGGAGGGCTTGGACAATTACTTGTGGAAGGCTCAGACTTGTAAACCGTCACTTGAGGAGGACTCAGACCTGCGGAACAATCACATGTGAGGGCTGAGACCTATGGACAGGTGTGTGGATAATCACCTGTGGAGCTCAGATTAACATTGGACTAGTGAGAACTATCACTTGTGGATCTCGAGTTATAGATTAGATCGACGACAATCATCTATAGAGCTCGGTCTATATCACAAGCCTGTGGAGGCTCAGTCTTAGAACCCGAACTTGTGATCACAAACCTATAAATAGTCACTTGTGGAGGCTTCATTATTCACCTGTGAAGGATCAGAGGCTCAAATTTTAGGCTCAGACCTGTGGCAATGCAATCCGTGGAGGATCATTGAAGCTCATAACTATAGATGTGTGACACTTATGAATTAGGGCTTGTAAACTCTACACTCTTTTGGACAGTGGAAATTTGAAAGCAATAAACAAACCCATGGCTTTGAAATGTGAAAAATTGAAGGCTTGAACAATGAAGAACTTGGAGGCTTGAACAGTGAAGAACTTGAAGTTTTGGACAATGAAGAACACTGTTACACCTATTCAGATCTTGTACATTGGACAAAATTAGGAGTCTGTGGCACTCTTGTGGAGTGTTGTTTGACTATTGAAGGAAGTCCTGAATTTCTTGGAAGTAAGTCATTTATACATTTTGTTTGTTAACTAAGTTGAAAATTGGAGGTTTGGAGTCCTATAGGTTGGATCCTCATAAAAATAAAGGTTGGAGCCTTGCTAAGGATAGGGTTGGAGCCCTAGAGGTTGGAGCCTCGTGAAGTCCAACTTGGAGCTTGGAAAAGTACAAGTTGAAGCCTGGTGGATTGGAGGGTTGGAGCCCTCAACATTATTGTACTCAATTTATTGTAAAAGGAGGATTGTTGTCCTCATCTATTCTTAATAAAATTCCTATTATTTAGTTTCTGGCTATAATTGTGAAAAATCTTAACTGACATTAATTATAACAATTGAATGAAACACTGATTCACCCCCCTCTTAGTATTTCAACACTCAATAGGTGCTTGACCTAAAAATAAATTTCCCTTGAGCATGAAACCCATGCCTCAAGACTACAAGTAATAAATTTATTTTTCTCTTTTCATTAAGTACATAAAATCACAATTACACATCCCATTATGAAGAGCGAACCTAGTTACATATTTCAACATGTTCTACATTCAAGTGACGAAGGGAATTCCATTTTGAGGCATTCCCTAAACATCGAATATTTAGGGAGATAATCTTCATGAAGGAATGATGATTATGTTAGGAAATAGAAAAGGTAGAAAGATTTTCTTTATGTTGATAATTACTTGTGATATTCTTATGTTGTTTTTAACATTCATATGCTCTTTTACTTTAGATCATTGAGAAATTACCAAAAAAATAACATGAAGATCATAGACACTAGATGTAGGTGGACAACCAGGGAAATCCCTATCTAGGGGAAAACCCATTCAACAACTCTTCCTTTAATAGTTTCACGAGATGATCCAAGACTTCTTGACCTAGACATAGGCTTCCTCTTATCACCAAGTCAACGCTTGCTTTCTTCTATAGATGATAACCTTCCAGTAACTTTGACCTAACACTTTGATATTCAACTTCCCCAGCAACATAACTTCGAACTTGCAGAAACTTCGACCCAAAAAAATCTTTGACCCAGTAGGATCTTCGACCCAGTAGAATCCATATTTTTGACCTTCCCAGTGACAAAATTTTTACCCAGTAAATAGCCCAGTAAATCCACATGTGTGTGAGAGAGATAACCCATAAAAATTCAATTTTTCCAAAGCATGTTAAACTTAAAAGTACTAAAAATCAAAGCATAATGGAAAATAATTCAAAACTTTAGAGTAGAATGATAGAGTCCCTAAGAGTCCCTAGAAAATAAGCCTTTGACTTCAAATTATTCCTTCTTGTTCTTCTCTAGTGGTCCTTCATCGACAACATTTGCTTGATCATGATTTCTCTTTCTATTCCTCGGATTCTCAAGACAATCACTACTATAGTGACCCATCTTGTGACAATTGTAGCATTTGATATTGGATAGGTCTAGCTTCCTTCTAGGTCCTTTAGACTTCTTGAAGGTTCCTTTGTTCTTGTGATGAGTAGAATATTCATTTCAAATTTTCTCCTCTTCATTGTCTTTATTGCTTATTAATGAAATTCATACTTCTTGAATACATGCATTCCATAATTGTTCGAATGTAGAATTTTCCTTCCAACTGTTGAGACCTAATGAAAAGGCACTCTAAGATGTTGGTAATCCTACAAGTCTAGTGATTACAAGCTCCTTTTAAGGTACTATCTAATTGATTGCCTAGAGTTCATCTATGATTCTAGCTATTCTTACAAAGAAGTATGCCATAATGTCTTCCCTTGTCATCTTTATAGTTGTTAGTTCATTCTTAAGACTTGTTATTTGACCAAGATTCTTGATTGTGAATAATTTGGATAATGCCTCATACATCTCTTGAGTAGAATATATGGGATGAGGTTATCCTTTATTACATCCACCATTAGTGTCATGGTCAATATATATGTTTCTCTGAACTTTGCCTTTTCTGAATCACTTGACTCATTTGTAGGCTTTTTACTTTTCCTTTGACTAGATCCAAGACTTTATTCTTCTCGAGGATGAGACCTATGCTCTTTCTCCATGCCCTGTAATTGGACGCTCCTAATTTTTTTCTCCCTTCTTTGAGTTAGACATTATTCTTGAAGATGGTAGGCTTGACTTCTTATATGATCCTTTTCCTTGATGACCCTTTATTCAAACTTCTTAAAACTCCTTATTCTCCTTTTAATAGATCTTCAAGCTGTCTTTTTCCTTCTTCTTCACCTTTGCTCTAATACCATGTTAGAAAATCAGAAGGTAGAAAGATTTTCTTTATGTTGATAATTATTGTGATATTCTTATGTTTTTAAATTTCTTTTGTTATTCTTTTACTTTATTTCATCAAGCAATTTCCAAAACAATAACACAAAGATCATAGACACTAAATATAGGAGGACAACCAGGGAAAAACCCCTGTGTAACGAAGTCAACAACTCTTCCTTTAATAGTTCCATGAGATGATCCAAGACTTCTTGACCTAGACACAAACTTCCAACAATCACCAAGTCAACCCTTCCTTTCTTTTGCAGATGATAACCTTCCAGTAACTTCGACGTAGTACTTTGATCTTCGACTTCCCCAGCAACAAAACTTCGACCTAGCAGAAAAATTCAACCTAGTAGAAAAGTCAACCTAGCAGAAACTTCAACCCAGTAGAATATTCAACCTAACAGAATCCAAAATTTTGACCTTCCCAGCAGTAGAATTTCGACCCAATAAATAGCCCAGTAAAGCCACACTTGTGAGAGAGAGACAACCCATAAAACTTCAATTTTCCTTTTCCAACAAATCTCCTCCTTTTGCAGCTTCGCACTTTTTCTGCTTCCCCTTGGATATCGAAATTGTGTGAGAGTCTCTTCTAACTGAATCAAATTGCTTGTATGCATACCTTTTTTTAGAGTTTGAATTATCCTCATGTAGGTCGACTTGGTGTGGAGGCGACAAATGACTTATTTCACTGAATATTAATTCTTTTTATATGATTCAAAAGCCCAAGAAGGGTCTCTTTAACTGGACAATGGCTCTAATGACTCAACAAAACACCTAGAAGTCTTCAATGGAGACTTTAACCTAAAACATGATGACCCAAGCATGAAACCCATGCTTTAACAAGTCATAATATTAATAATACAATTTTTTTTTTCTTTCTTTTGTTAAATACATTTCATTATGACTCAAATACAATTATGAAGACTGAGCCTAGTTACATTCTTCAACATTTTATGGATGAAATTTCTCTAATAACCCGCATATGAGAATCATAAAGGGAGGGGGGTTTATGAGAATCCAAACAGTCAAGGTATTTTAATGAATGGCCAGATGGATTAGGGTCCCCTAAAAGAACCTTTGTTAACCTACCCCTACGCTTCTTCTTGATGCTAACATTCCTCTTTGAACCTGGGCTAATGGAAAAGAAAACCGAGGATAATATAGACGAGTGTATGGATAAGTTTCAATATTCAAGGTCGGGTTGTGCCTAATTATATCAATATCGCTAATTTTAAAATTTGTCGGTGAAAGTAAACCCATATAAGTTTCAAAAACAATCATAGGAGAATTGTATTCCAGAGGAGGGCAGATATTCACATCCTACCGATCATGTCCGCAACCCACTAGTAAATCCTCGGAGACCAAAGAATCAATAATGAGAAGGCAAGAACCCAAACAAGAAAAAACTTTGAATATGGGTGAAACAACGAGTAACCCATACATAATTAAACCGAAAAAGAAAAAAAAGAAAGAAATACACTTAATAATATTTATCATACTTTTAACATTTTCTTTCCATATGACTTACATAAGATTAAAATCTATATAATTATGAAACCTCGAAATGAGCATTCCAATTGAATCAAAAGGAATTAATATTTATACTCTATACATAAAAGATGATATGCAAAGAGTTTTATTTCATTTCATAGACATGTAATGTACATCAATTTGGTTAAAAGAAAAATGTTAATGATTTATTGTTTTTTACGATAAACCAAAATCTGAAAAAATGTTTAAATTTATTTGTGCTTTATATAGAGGGATGATGTTTCAATTGACATATTATTATTTGAGTATAACTATGAAATTATTTAATATTTTGTACCTAGTGTCATTAAAATCAATCGATACTAAGAAACACCAATTTATATCGAACACCATTGTGTGTAGGATAAACGTATTTGAAACACCTCCATGAGGTCTAGGGTTTAACGGGATGAGAAAAACATATGCATAGAGACATCAATTGCACTACTTCCACATTTCACAACTTAGCTCCATTTAAAATGAAAGCAAGAACTTTGCCCATCTTTTTTATAACTTTTACGTTATTAATTCTTACAATAATAATTTTTAACTGATCATATAGATTACTTTATGTATCACTTGGTCCTATAAGCATTCCATTGTCCGTGCATATATAAATTATCGATATGAGTTATATAATTAAATTAAATATTAATGAAATATACAAATATTACTGTGTTTAGTAGAGAGATTTTTTTAATAATAATAATATTTTGTTTTTTAAGGTTATAGTTAAACACAATGTCAAATAGATTTATAAGATTCAATTTTAAATTAATAAGGGATTAATTTTCGCGTAGCGATTTGATTGTTAAAATTTATAAAAGTATATGTATTCTACTTCTTTTAGATTTGAACTTGTGATGTTTTATGAGGAAGCACATGTTTACCAATTTAAGATTCACGTGGGAAGGGTTTTTAGATTGTAGGTTTTCTGGAGAATTTTCCACAATGCCTAACTTTTAATAGAAGTTGATGTTTTTGTAACAACCCAAAATTCAACATGTAACTAATTACATCAATTTATACCATCAATACTCAACACAAACTATTCAACTAATTAGCATAAAATTTTCGAAAAACACAAGTAGAGACGACTTATCTGTACTCTGGAAATTCCTTACCTGTGGTTTTAGAGTTGAACTCTATTTGAATTCTCCTAACCACAACAAAGATTTTGGGGATGACTCTCCACCCAACTGCAGGGTCAAGTGCACATAGTCTTTCTACAGCTGGCCACCCTCGAGCCCTCTTGGTGGCGATCCTAAGGAGGGACACGTAGCAGCGACCCTTTAAATCTTTTTTTTCTTTCGAATTAAAGTCAGTGGCAGGGTTTTTGGTATGAGGTTTTAATGTGTTTTATGGTGTTCTTCCCACCCTTCGTACTGGCCTTAGGTTTGCAACCATGGGTTATCACACTTGCCAAGGGTTTTTGGAATCCATTCCTTCTTTGCGGTGGTCTGGTTCGACTCTGTGGGTGCTTAGTGCTTTCGCCTAGTTTTTGCGATGGTTAGCAAACTCTGTGCCTTGCTTGTCCCGTATGGTGGTTTGTTAATGCTGTGCCTCACTTGTTCTCTGTGGTGGTTTGTTGGCGTTGTGCCTCTGCTCGCTCTCTGTGGTGATTCACTTCTTTGGTTTTTGGAGGGTTTCAGGTCACTTTCCCCCTTGTAGGTCTATTTGTCTTTGTCAGTGGGCTCATACTTCGTCTCTGCTCTGTGTTGTGATGATTGTGTGTTGGATGTTGGGTCTGGTGATGATTCGGCTTTGCAAACACATGTTCTTGCCTTGCTGTTGCACATGATGACTCAACGAACTTGTTCTCAAGTAATCCTCTTGTTCCGATTGCAATTCCTCCTTTCGTTTTTGAGTTTATAACTTTCTGGCTCCTTGGTGAGCAGGAAAAACCCTCTCATGGAATTTTTGCTGGGAGAAATCCTCTATTGCGGGTCTCAGCTCTCTTCCTTTGTTGCAGAATCAGACCTCCTCCAGGGAAATCCTCACTCCTCTCTTGTTTTGCTGTTCACTGTGTTTTGGTGTCGTGGCCCTACCTAATGGCTACCCTGCTTTGTGGTGGTGTGCAAGTCCTTCCAGTGGAACGCTGCTCCACGACTTCGTCCTTGGGACTGTTCACGGGCTTAGGGAAAACCCAGGTAGGGTGTTTTTGTGGCTGTAACTTTCTCTTGCTTACTTTGTTTCTCGCTCTGTCTGTAATCGGGTATAACCCTTGGGGTTTTGATTCCTCCATGTATGTGTGTGGTTTTAGAGGTGTTCATGCCCTTGCTGTTTGACTAGTATTTAGCTTGTGAACTGTAATTGTTTTTTGGTTTGCATGGGTTTCAAAACCCTCCATGTTTTTAAGGTTATAGATTTTGTACAGTGAACTGTTAAATGGGAAACAAAATGAAATGTACAGGAATGCTTGAATGCTGAATATAAAAGTACCTGGTTTTTTTGTTGAGGAAAAGGAAAAATGTATTGTATATGATGGTTTACTTTTGTTTGGTTCCTGGTCTGAGATGCCTTCTGTTACAAGATTCTTGTCGATGCTATTCGAGTTCTTAATGAGTCGTTTCACTGTCTTGCTTTCATTACGATGCCTGAAAGATTTATGCACAAGGAAAAAAAACTATCCTACTTTCATTTATGATAGGTTCTAGAATTGTTTGCTTTTATAAATGTTCAAAACAATTGCAAATTACAAATTCTGAGCTCTCTCTCCTCTCTGGATGGCAGCCCCTCATTGAGCTCTAGTTTTTCTTTTTCAATGCATTGTTAGCAGTTTATTTACAGTTGAGGAACTATTCCTCAATTACTTTTCAATTTTCTAACAGTTTCTTTAAACAAGTTCCTAACTAATCCTATATTGATTTGCTTGCCTAATTTTAAAGAACAATGGCTGAGTCAGCCTTAATTTTAAATGAAACAAAATAAAACAGAAACTCAAAACGTTTTTCTTTTTGTCCAGCTAAAAAAAAAAATAAAAAAATTTCCCAGCTGTTGCCTTTTCACTCAAATGCTCCTACATCAGGTTCCCATGGTAAATTAAACTCAAGGCTCCTGTCCATGAGCTCTTCAATAGAGTACTCGACGCTTTGAATCTGGCTAGCATCTAACCAAGAACTATCTTTAAGAGGATGACCCTTCCACTTGACTAGGTACCGAAAATATTCTTTCCTTCGAGTCCATCTAGCCACCTGGGTGTCTAGGATCTGTTCGATCTCTAAAGGCTTCGCTGGGGGCATTTGTTTTAATCCACGAATCATTTTCATTCTGGATGTCCCATGTTCCTCTTTCCGAACTGTCTTCTTCATTTGCTGCAATGTAGGGGTACAGATCTGCCACATTGAAAATGGGTGAAATTCCTATACGTTGGGGTAACTGCAATTCATAAGCGTTCGCAGAAAACTTCCGAAGAATCCTGCAAGGCCCAATTTTTTTCCATTTCAACTTGTATTTTCCTTTAGGAAACCTCTCGTTGCGTAGGTGTGCTAATACCTGGTCTGCTATGTTGAATTGTACCTCCCGCCTTTTCAAATTTGCTTTCTGTTTGTATCTTTGGCCACTGTCTTGTAATTTTAATTTCACCTGTTCATGAAGATCGCTGATTTCCTTTGTGAGATCTTCACCATTAGCACTCCTGCACTCCAATTGACCCAAATCCTGTAACTCATGTACTCCATGGGGGTGCATTCCGTATAGGATCTGGAAAGGACTACTGCCTGTGCTTCTTTTGGGCGAATCGTTATAAGAAAATTTCGCTTGTGCAAGCACATGATCCCACTATCGAGATTTTTCTCCAACCAAACTCCTTAATAGATTTCTCAGACTTCGGTTCACCACTTTGGTTTGGCCATCGGTCTGCTGATGATAAGCTGAGCTGAAGTTTAGTTTGGTGTCTAATCTTTTCCATAAGGTCCACCAAAAATGTCCTGTAAAATTAACGTCTCGGTTCGAAATAATAGACTTCAAAAAGCCATGTAATCTGACTATCTATGTGAAGAAAAAATGTGCTACATGTGTGGCATCACTGGTTTTCCTGCATGGAATGAAATGTGCCATTTTGGTGAAACAATCCACCATCACCATGATGGAATCGAATCCCCGTTGTGTCTTCGGTAGACCTAAGACAAAGTCTAAACTGACTGAGTCCCATGGTCTGTTCAGAATAGGTAAGGGCGTATACAACCCCGTGTTCTGGCTGTGTCCCTTTGCAAGCTGACACACTTTGCATCTAGTCACAAACCTCTGTACATCTCTACGCATCTTCAACGAATAGTAAAAGTGGCTCAACTGATCCAAGGTCTTGTCTATGCCAAAATGGCCGGCTAAACCTCCTTTATGCTTTTACTGGATTAAGTTCTCTCTCATAGAACATTCCAGAATACACAACTGCCCTCCTTTAAACAACAACCCTTCATGCATATTATAGTTCAGCCATGAACTGTTATCTCTCAACAATGGATTTTGGCAAGCTTCATAGGCTTCCTTAAAATCTGCATCTGCCTCATACAAGTCTTTAAGATGTTTGAATCCTAATACTTGTATCGTACTTTCCTATAGGATCAAATTCCTCCTGCTTAATGCATCTGCCACTTTGTTGGCTTGACCGCTGATGTGTTTCAACACAAATGTAAAACTTTGTAGTTACTCCACCCACTTCGCATGTTTATGGTTTAGCTTATGCTACTGCATAATATACTGTAACGCAGAATTGTATGCAAAATAAGACAAATTCATTGGCCAACATATAATGTCTCCAATGCTTTAGTGCTTGAACCACTGCATAAAATTCCTTGTCATAAGACGTGTACTTCTGCCTACTTTCATTTAGTTTCTCACTGAAATAGGCTACTGGCTTGTCCTCTTGGCTGAGTACTGCACCAATGGTTGTTCCATTGGCATCACAACGAACTTGAAAAAGTTTGTTAAAGTCTGGTAATCTCAAAATTGGTTTTTCGATAATTTTTCTTTTGAGCAGCTGAAAACTCTTCTCTGCCGTTTCTGTCCAATGGAAAGGCTAATTTTCTTTCTTAATGGTGTCCACCATGGGTGCACAAATCCCACTGAAATTTTTAATAAATTTCCGATAAAAACTTTGCAATCCATGGAAACTTCGTACCTCAAACAAAATTTTGGGAGACGGCCAGCCAACTATGGCTACAACCTTTTCCGGATCCATTTTTAGTTCATTCTCAAAAATCACAAATCCCAAATAAATTAACTCTTTCTTGAAGAACATTTCTTCAAATTTATCAGTAATTTATTTTGCTGCAATTTTTCCAATACATACCTCACGTGTCGAAAATTCTCATCCTTCGTCTTGCTGAATATAAGTATATCATCCAGATATACAATCACACATTTACCAACCATTCGTATAAGCCTTCATTAGTCTTGAAAGCTGTCTTCCACTCGTCACCTTCTTGAATTCTGATTTAGTGGTAGCCACTTTTCAGGTCTATCTTTGAAAAGTAAGTTACTCCACTCAAATAATCCATCATATCATCCATCCGAGGTAAAAGAAACCTATACCTGATAGTGATCTTGTTAATGGCCCGGGAATCAATGCACATTCGCCACTCACCTCCTTTCTTGGGAGCTAAAACAGTCGAACTGCACAAGGGCTTAAACTCTCCCGAATTAGTCCTTTATCCAACAACTCCTGCACCTGCCTCCTGATTTCTTCATTATCCTTCGGACTCATCCTGTAAGCAACCTTGTTTGGAAAACTGGCTCTTGGAATAAAATCAATATGGTGACTAATGCTCCGCTCTGGTGGTAATTTTTCCAGTAGATCATCTACCACAATATCACTAAATTCCTGCAGTATGTCCTGTATCTCTTTAGGTAAGTCAGTGGCTTCAGTATGGATCAATACTGGTCTTGGCCTTCGCACAACTACATATTTTACCTCATCATCCTCCATTTGTCGCAAAAACTCTTTTCTGCCTAACAATAATGCTTTTGTCCCACTGGTTTCTGCAACATCCTCTTCCTTCATGGGCACTAGCGTATGCTTTATCCCATCTTTAATAAACTTGTAACCATTTTTTTCCTCGTCATGGACGACCTTCCTATCATATTGTCATGGTCTGCCCAGCAGAATATGGCACACATCCATAGGCATGATATTGCAAGTCACCTTGTCCTTATACTTGCCAATATGAAACTCTACTTCACACTGCTCATCGACCAGTAGTTGGTGACCTTTTTGCTACCAAGACACCCTATATGGAGTTGGGTGCTTCAAATTCTTTAAACCCAATCTCCCCACCATTTCAGTAGCTACCAGATTATTAGTACTTCCACTGTCTATGATTAATTTGCAAAATTTCCCATGCGACTTTCACACAGTTTGGAACAATGCTTTCCTTTGTGTCTGATCAACTACTTGATTAGCTGGTTTCAATAATACCTTGTTCAACACCAAGGCTTCCTCTATTTCTGGCATATTTTCCACCTCCTGTGGTGGTGCCTCCGCTTCATTGGGCTGAGCGACATATGCTCTCCTCTGCCCAGTTTGTTCATTTTCAGGACATTCAAAGGACCTGTGTCCCCACTTATGACACTTGTAACACTGATAGACATTTCCTCTACCTTTTCCATTACCCCTTCCTCATTGGTATGACCTTCCTCCTCTGGCATTACCTTCCCTTTCAGTCTGTCCCGAAGTATTCGAACTACTGCCCTCTTCATTACTATTGGCAGTCCTACCTCTGCCAAAGGTCTGTCCCTAACCTCTACCAAAGCCATGTCCTCTTCTGGCATTTTGTTTCCTAGAAATCTTTTTCTCTGCCTTCAAAGCACTTTGATAAGCTTCCTCTATGGTCTCAGGGGAAAGAATATTAATTTTGTCTAGGATCTCCATCCATAGACCATTTACAAACCTCGTTGTTTTCTCAGGGGTATCTTCAACATAGCCAACTCTCAAGTTTACTTTATAAAATTCTCCAATATATTCCTTTACGGTCATCATTCTCTACCTCAGGTTCTGCACTTGTCTATAAAGGGAAATTTGATAATCTTTAGGTAGAAATTTGCTCTTCATTCTAGCAATCATCCTTTCCAATTTTTTAATCAATGGTTTGTTCAATCTCCTCCTTTCTGCTTGTACACTATTCCACCATAGTGCCGCATGGCCCTTCAACTTGGTGATAGCAAACCCGATCCTCTTGTCTTCGCTGATTTATTCATATTCAAAATATTTATCTGGTTCACTTATCCAGTGTAACAATGCCTCTGTGGACAAACTGCCATCATAATTAGAGAGCTCTGGTCTTGGCTTGCTACTAGCCAAAAAAACTGGTCTCAATAGTTTAATCTCTAGTCCTTCGTCATCTGACCCATTTGTCGTGGCTGTGTTTTCCTCCTCACTGTCATCCCCACCTTTCGGATCTCTATGCCTTCTTGCTTCCACTACTGCCAAACGTGCAGTTAAAATCTTAATTTCTTCTTGTAACCTTTCATCTGCTACTCTTCTGATGGCTCTTCTTCAACCCCTTCTTCCTACCTCCATCTTTACTGAGAGAAAGGAACAATCTTCTATGATGCCAAAAATTGGTGGCGATCCTAAGGAGGGACACGTAGCAGTGACCGTTTAACTCTTTCGTTTTCGAATTAAAGTCAGTGGTAGGGTTTTTGGTATGAGGTTTTAATGTGTTTTATGGTGTTCTGCCCGCCCTTCATGCTAGCCTCAAGTTTGCAACCACGGGTTATCACACTTACCGAGGGTTTTTGGAATCCATTCCTTCTTTGCAGTGGTTTGGTTCGGCTCTATGGGTGCTCGGTGCTTTCGCCTAGTTTTTGTGATGGTTGGCAAACTTTGTGCCTTGCTTGTCTCGTACGGTGGTTTGTTAATGTTGTGCCTCGCTTGTTCTCTGTGGTGGTTTGTTGGCACTGTGCCTCTTCTCGCTCTCTATGGTGATTCGCTTCTTTGGTTTTTGGAGGATTTCAGGTCGCTTTTCCACCTGCAGGTTTATTTGTCTCTGTCATTGGGCTCATACTTTGTCTCTGCTCTGTTTTGTGATGATTGTGTGTTTGATGTTGGGTTTGGTGACGATTCGGCTTTGCAAACGCAGGTTCTCACCTTGCTACTGCAACGACTCAACAAATGTGTTCTTAGGTAGTCCTCTTGTTCCAGTTGCAATTCCTCCTTTCGTTTTTGAGGTTCTAACATTTTGGCTCCTTGGTGAGCAGGCAAAACCCTCTCATGGCATTTTTGTTGGGAGAAACCCTCTGTTGCGGGTCTTGACTCTGTTCCTCCATCGTGGAATCGAACCTCCTCCAGGGAAATCCTCACTCCTCTCTTGGTTTGCTGTTCACTGTGTTTTGGTGTCGTGGCCCTACCTAACGACTACCCTGCTTTGTGGTGGTGTGCAGGTCCTTCCAGTGGAATGCTACTCCACGGCTTCATCCTTGGGACTGTTCACAGGCTTAGGGAAAACCCGGGTAGGGTTTTTCCGTTTCTGTAACTTTCTCTTGCTTACTTTGTTGCTTGCTCTATCTGTAATTGGGTATAACCATTGGGGTTTCGATTCCTCTATGTATGTGTGTGGTTTCAGAGGTGTTCATGCCCTCGTTGTTTGACTAGTATTTAGCCTGTGAACTCTAATTGTTTTTTGGTTTTCATGGGTTTCAAAACCCTTCACGTTTTCAGGGTTATAGATTTTGTACAGTGAACTGTTAAATGGGAAACAAAATGAAATGTACAAGAATGCTTGAATGTTGAATATAAAAGTACCTGGTTTTTTTTGTTGAGGAAAAGGAAAAATGTATTGTATATGCTGGTTTACTTTTGTCTAGTTCTCGGTCTGAGATGCCTTATGTTACAAGATTTTTGTCGATGCTATTCGGGTTCTTAATGAGTTGTTTCACTGTCTTGCTTTCATTACGATGCCTGAAACATTTATGCGCAAGGAAAAAAAACTATCCTACTTTCATTTATGATAGGTTCTAGAATTGTTTGCTTTTATAGATGTTCAAAACAATTGTAAATTACAAATTCTGAGATCTCTCTCCTCTCTGGATGGCAGCCCCTCACTGAGCTCTGTTTTATCTTTTTCAATTGAATATTAGCAGTTTCTTTATAGTTGAGGAATTGTTCCTCAATTACTTTTCAATTGCCTAACAGTTTATTTAAACAAGTTCCTAACTAATCCTATCTTGATTTGCTTGTCTAATTTTAAAGAATAATAGTTGAGTCAGCCTTAATTTTAAATGAAATAAAATAAAACAAAAACTCAAAATGTTTTTCTTTCTATCCAGCAAAATAAAATAAATAAAAAAAAAATTTCCCAACTATCGCCTTTTCACTCGGATGCTCCAACATCACCTCAATCAACGTACTACTGCCATAGAATACTTTGTGTCACAACACTTTTCTCCGAAGAGAATGGATGAATCTCATCCTCCTCATCGTCCATTAAATATACCAAAAAATGGAAAGAGGTCTGCATGCATACATTTCATGTGTCAACATGAAAATTTTATTTATTTATTTTAAGTTTTACTTAATTTAATATTTCTCTAAATTTAACTATTTTCTTATTTTATCCTTTTTACTTTTGTTATATTACTTATATTCTACTATTTTTATAATTTCTTATATATATATATATAATATAGATATAGATAAATTTTTATTATTTATTATTTTTATTTTTTATTATTATTATATTCTCTTCATTATTTATTTTTATTATATTTTATTCCATTCAATATATATTTACCATTATTATCTTTTCTTTAATGTTTTTTGTTTATTACTTTATTTTAATATTATTTATTTATTTATTATTATTATTATTTTAGGACGCTACATACCACCTCTTTAAGGAACTTCGTCCTGAAGTTAAATTGAATAATTTAACATTTTATTTTATTTAGTTATTTATTACTTCATTTGCCCCACACCCTCTGTTGAACTAGTATAACCAACATACATTGAAAGTTTCGACAACACCTGAGAAATTCCAAGGAATCTCTGTCCTTTTTCCCACTTTCGGAACCAGGCATAAGCCTCATCGGTCTGTACCATAGCTTGAGGTTGGCCCCAAGGCTCCGGTTTGACTCAGACCTCATCTACCCCAAGGTAGCCACCTGACTCAATACTCCATGCATCTCGAAACGCTGACCCACTCCCTCCATGCTCACTAAGTTGCACAACCCCAGGCATCGAAGTCCTTACACCCCCACTAAACTTTGACATCCCAATCCATTATCAGCACTTGGATTACAATATCAGGCACTTGGCCTCCTCAATATGGTCCCATAGCCCCTCAATTGCTATCCATCAAGAGCTATACAAGAGAAAGGAACCACTGACATATGTAGTGTTGGTTGAGTATGTCCCTAGCCCATATGGTGTTACATATCCTCCCTCGCAGGTATGGGATCCCACGAGATCATAAAATAAATTGGCCCTCTTAGCTCATCTATGTGATTCCCTGTCAATCACCACATCTCAACATGCAGCCAATGCACTAGTTATAACATCATAGTATCATAAAAAATAATCCACATGCCAAGTCTTGCATGTCATCGTGAGAACATAACATCATTGTTAACCACAACATTTCGAATAATAATGAATTGCATGCTCATGCATGTCATAAAATTTTCTTGCAGTTACCACATGCTTCACATCATAATATCTTCATAAGTTATAACATGAACATATCAACATCAAAGACATATCATGACATAATAAATGAACCACATGTCAATATGCCTCATATCATAACATCATAATCCCTATGAATATCATATTCATACAACATCATTATCGTAGAAACTAAATAAATAAGAACCACATGTGCATCCTTATCCTCATACCATCCTTGTTGAGAAATCTAGGGCATCAAGTATTAGGTGATTTCTTTGAGAGATAATTGCTTGTGAATTATTTTTACGTCTTAGATTAGATTCTTCTCTTTAGATTATTATTGTGTTCTTCTTTCATTAAACAATTACCCATGCATAAAAATTAAAGATACAAGAGACATGTAATGTAGGCTATTCACTAGGGCGAAAACCTCTCCACTTGAGAGGAAAACCTGCACAAATTATTCTTCTTATAGAGACTCTAGTTGACAAATACCAAGACCAAGACCGTTGACCTATTCAACCTCTCCAAGACCAAAACACCAAACTAATTATTTTTACCTCTATTTAGAGTCAAAGATAATCAATTTCTTTCTCCTTCTACTTCTACCTCGACTTCCTTATAGATCTCGACTTCCTTGTAGATCTTGACTTCCTTGTCTTTGCTTCAGACCTACAACTCCTCGGCCCTAAATCAGAGGCCTTAGTACATGTAGATTTCCTAATTTTACACCTCGATATCCTTTGCTTAGATTAGAGACCTTTCCTTTCTTAACTTGAATTCTCCTTCTTCTGTAATTTAATTACCTATATGAATCAAGTATTTTGGTCCTTTTCCTGTAGCAAACAGTCCTACAAGCTTGCACATGTGTAGTGATATCAACCCTAGAACAGACACAAAACAACCTTGTCTTCTAGTCCTTGATTCTTCCCTTGGGGAGATGCTTACTTAACGGGACTTCACACTTCCTATTGCAGTATTGTTGTACCTTGCACTTCAGACTGTAATGACCGAAAATGTACCTCTAAAATGATGCCGAGCACTCCTATTTATAGTTGTTTCCCAAGGTAATTAGCTGACCTGACATGTAGGTGAGTCGACACGACTGTTGGAAGAGACAATTAATTCCACTTTGAAGCTGACTTGAGGTTAATGCTTGTGCTTAGTCTTGGAGGGATACTGGACATTATCATTGGCTCATATACAAATATAATATGCCCAAGAAGGGTCCTTCATACATGAGATAGACTCAAATTGAATTTATTACCAATCCTATGGACTCACAATGGGAGTCATACTAAAAATAAAATTCCTTGCTCATGAAAACCATGAGACAAGCATTACAATAATAATTTTAGTTTTCTTCTTTCATCAATTACATAAAATCACAGTTACATGTCTTTATGAAGACCAAACCTAGTTACACTTTTCAACACTCCCTCTTAACTAGGGAGGTATTCATAATGGTACTTGGTCATTCTCAATTTGAAGAATTCCCATAAGAAGAGTCGGATTGGTAACTCATCTATTGAGCATCATATCAACCAGCATTCCCACATAGCAAGGCCTTGACTAACAACTTTATCTCTCCACGAGATCTGAGCTCAATGTTGGCGAGACCAATGATGTATAGACAACCTCATCATTGTCTCTCTCAGAACATACCCCACCTGGGTTCTCAGGGCATGTTCCACCGGGACTATTATTATCTTGGATTCAAAGTCCTCAAAGAATATTCATCCTCTATGACTACTCTTATCTTGGATGCCCTAATACATCCTCAAAGAGCATCATATGCCATATGTTTACCCAATCCTCCATTTTGTCTTCCCATGTGAAGACAAGAATGATTTGTCTATCTCTCCCTCTTAATTAGGGAAGACATTTTATTCCAATAAAGGAATGTACTCATTCCTATAGAAGGAATGTACCTAAGCTCCCTCTTGGCTTAGGAATTTCCAAGTTTCTTTCAAGTAAGAAACCTGTTTCTAGGCTTCCTCTTAATTAGGGAACTACAATAGCTCCTCAGGTGGAGATAATGAACAACCAATTGCTTGAAGAAATCCTCCACACGATGTCATGAACTTGTTTTCGTTATCTAGGGGCCTTCGTGTTTCAAACATCTACAGAGGGCACTGACCATCCATCAATTTTATCCATGAGTCAACCATGTCATCATCGAAAAGTGATTTATCAGTCCATATCTGGCCTTCATGCCATGTTTACTTAAGGATCGTTCATCCTACTACATGTGCATCGGTGGTGGGAGACATCCATAGCTTCTCTTGGCAGCCTTGCATAAACCCATCCAGATAAAAATGAAGGAATGAAGTTTAAAATCAACATTACCTTTGTGATGGTGTTTTATCATGACATCTTCTAGTTTGCATCAACATCTTGCATACATATCGACACATCTCCCAAAGATATATATTGTCAAGGGTCTCTTTCTTTTTCGGACTCCATCAAAGTCTTCATATCTTGCATGGAGATATCCTCGTCAAGTATTCTTAGTCTTTTGAATGTTGATTTCCTTTAGCATGGTTGCATATTCCATGATCTTTTCCTTCCTTTCTTCACACATTGCATTCCCATGAGCTTCCAATCAAAGTTCCTCAATTGTAGTCAACCACCTCATACTTCATATGAGGACATATTATGTTGATTTAATCTAGTGAATGTGTGACCCATGCATTCCTAGATTTCTTTGAGGGAGGAGATCCTTTCTTTTGATCATGCTCTTAAGATAGAGCATTGGTTCATGATACTTGGATGTTAAAATTATGCAATTGCGGTCAAATTCCACTTTGGATAACTCATATGATGGAGATAACAATTTCAATAGATTCCTCTTTTCTAGAGGACCAAAATCACCTAAAAATCACCTTATTTGGAAAAGCAGAAGTTGGTTTTTGAATTTAGTTAATCCATTCATGTATATTGGATCAGGTCAGCCTTATGCATTTGTAAAATTGGATAGGTCGGCCTCAACATCAAGTGGACCCTCATGGAAGGCTGTAAATAGAAGAGACCTCAAGCTCATTTGGACACATTGATCAATCCATCTTCTCCTCTTCTATTTTCTTGGTTTGCACAGGTCTAACGAAGAATTTTCACACAAGGGTCTGGAACTAAAGGGTTGAAGCTTGCATGGATATAGGGTTTTTGTTTTTTGGACGCACACACATAACTAAGTATTTTCAATCCCATACACATGCATAGAGTGGTCAAGGGTGCATCTGGGAAGCTTCAGTCGCTCACACATAAAACTGAAGGGAGCGCCTAGGGTTTCTGGAGTAGATCGGACAATTTGGTCCCCAAACACATGCATATCATTCACTAGGGATCGTCTAGGACTTCCATAGTCGCTTGCATAGCTCCTCCATGTAACCAGGACTAGAAGATGAAATTTCAGTATTCCAAAAAGATTCCACTCAGTGACTATAGTGTTCAACAATTGACTACATACAATGACAATACATTACAGTCCTTAGAATCAAGTTTTTGATTATAAGCATGATTAGGTACATTTCATGGATGTCATAGTTGTTTTACTGGTTAGTTGCATAGACGAAGATATGGATCATTGTACTTTCTTTTGCTACACCATTTGATGACGATCTAAGAAGAAGAAGAATTTGCAAGGGTTTTCCCCATAGTGGGTTTTGCCCTAGTCTCAAACCAATCTTGGGGTCTCTTTGTGTGCATGCTTTTCTTCTATTGTTCCGTTATGTTTTGATGCATTGATGATAATGATGTTCTTTCTACATAGTTGCTTATGCTGATGAATAATGATGTAAATTTGAATAATGTAATGATGATATGGGGTGAACTTAATGTGTTAATGAATATATGCAATTATCTAAGCAAAGGACAATGTAACCCTCAAGAAAATTAACATGGTATCAGAGTTGGGCTAAAGAAAAGCCATGGAGATCACCCCGATGATGACACCATTGATGGAAGCAAGAAGAGAATGGTGGAGACCTAAAAGAATTCTAGGGTTTGAAAAAAGCCTAGGTAACTTGGTTATTAGGGTTAAGGTTTGAGAGAAACCCTGGTTTATGGAAACAATATGGGATATGAAACCTAATGCTTGTGAAATATTTGATGAGGCGCTAGATGGGATAATCCCTAGTAGGCCTGGTTGGTTGCTTGTAGGCACCATTGTTATGTGGACTATGGGCATTAATGGCTCTTGAAGGTTGGTTCAAGAGGGAGAGGATCACCTCTCATTGAAGATAAGTATTTCTTGACTTATGATGCTTCTTACTTTTGTTTAGACTTATGGATTTGATTATTATGTTTATACTTCCTACATATTTATTTGTGTATATGGATGTTTCTAACCTCCTTGATGAGATGTGATGAATGGATCCTTCTTGAGGATCATTTGAAATGTAGGAAGGACGGTTAGAGTTGGGAAAAGGTAAATTGGAACTATAGTGTTCAACAATTGACTACAGATAATGACAATACAATACAATCCTTAGAATCAAGTTTTTGAGTATAAGCATGATTAGGTACATTTCATGGATGTCATAGTTGTTTTACTGGTTAGTTGCATAGACAAAGATATGGATCATTATACTCTCTTTTTCTACATCATTTGATGACGATCTAAGAAGAAGAAGAATTTGCAAGGGTTTTCCCCATAGTGGGTTTTGCCCTGGTCTCATACCAATCTTGGTGTCTCTTTGTGTGCATGCTTTTTTCTATTGTTCCTTTATGTTTTGATGCATTGATGATAACGATGTTCTTTCTACATAGTTGCTTATGCTGATGAATAATGATGTAAGTCTGAATAATGTAATGATGATATGGGGTGAAATTAATGTGTTAATGAAGATATGCAATTATCTAAGCAAAGAACAATGTAATGCTCAGAAAAATTAACATGGTATCAGAGTTGGGCTGAAAAAAAGCCATGGAGATCACCCCGATGATGACACCATTGATGGAAGAAAGAAGAGGATGGTGGAGACCTACAAGAATTGTAGGGTTTGAAAAAAACCTAGGAAACTTGGTTATTAGGGTTAGGGTTTGAGAGGAACCCTAGTTTATGGAAACAATATGATATATGAAACCTAATTCTTGTGAAAGATTTGATGAGGTCCTAGATGGGATAATCCCTAGTAGGCCTGGTTGGTTGCTTGAAGGCACCATTGTTATGTGGACTATGGGCATTAATGGCTCTTGAAGGTTGGTTCAAGAGGGAGAGGATCACATCTCATTAAAGATAAGTATTTCTTGACTTATGATGCTTCTTACTTTTGTTTAGACTTATGGATCTGATTATTATGTTTATACTTCCTGCATATGTATTTGAGTATATGGATGTTTCTAACCTACTTGATGAGATGTGATGAATGGATCCTTCTTGAGGATCATTTGAAATGCAGGAAGGATGGCTAGAGCTCAAAAAAGGTAAATTGGAACTATATGAAAAAGTTACAAAGTAATACAAGTTGCCTATGTCCAATGAAAATGTATGTGAATACCACAAGGTATGCATGGTATATTTGAGCTGTACCATTGGATGGCCAAGTAAGCTCTAAGGTATGATGAGAATGTCTCTTTATTTAATGTCTCATACATGCATGCAAAAGTGATTTTGATTCATTGTTCTTATGATGAAATGGTTCACTTGATATTGAACAAGTATCTAACATCTTAGACATTTTGATCTTCTTGAATTCTATGAGGCTACCTAATGTTGATACATTGATATATTTGATGTTTGGCTAACATCTATTTGTTGGATATCTTGATCTTATAAAGAGGGCTAGCACCTTGACTCTAATAAATGAAACTCTTGACACTTGACACACATAAGACATGATGGATCTCATATAGAAGGTTGCCTCATTGATTTCCATATACAATGGTATTGATAATGCTTGTGATGAGCATGATGAAAGTATGGAAAAAAGGTTGACCCTCATGATGTTTTGGTAATTTTTTTATTGAATGACATGTTTTGATCCTATTGATCATGATAATCATGGTAACCATGATGATAGAGGTATAACTATGAGATTAATATTTTAGATCTCTTACTACTTGTGGTCATGTCTTGATGGCATATGGTAAAACTGAATGCCCTAACTTGATGGAGTGACTTAATAGAAGTGATATTGTGTTCATGATCTTTGAAGTGTGATGACACACCTATCAATTGTCCCTATCATGTGACTCTAACCCTTGATGAAATATTGATGTCATGATGTGATTATGTAGTAGCTAATGTGAGCATGTTATGATCATGATCGGTATATGTTTGACTTTATGATCTAACAGATCTGGTGATGCATTTTAGACAAGTTTATGGCATGAGTGAAGATGACTGAAGTGGATTCCCATTCAGAGGGAGAATCTCTCCTCAATATTATTACTCATATTACCAGTTGCATTATATATTATGTACTGTTGAAGTATGATTAATATGCATATGACATTGTTGAACCACAAAAAAGTTCTGATATGAGATAAGATGCGTTTTCTCTGACTCAAAGCCTCAGTCGCACGGAAGAAAGGCTATAGGTGTGACTATAGCCTCCCAGTTGCACAGATATAAGCTCAAGGGTGCGTACAAGGCCCTGATATAAGTTCTGGGTTGATTCGACCACAATTGCTCAAATAACATCTTGAAGAGTGCAATTGTGGGTCCCAGTTGTATTGAGGAAGGCCTATGGGTGCGACTATGCTTGTAGAACACATAAAAAATAAGTCTTGTGCATGAAATCAGATCACCTGGAGGATGTCAGTACTACAGACGTGTTGCAGATAACAGAAAGATATGAAAGCAGGAAAAACTTGAATGTTTGCTATAATATGAATATGTAGATTGAACTTGTGTTTGCAGGTGACTGAGATACATATATGTCATTATGTTTATAGTTTGTGTTACAATAGGTTGGCATGATTTGGTTGATTGATATAGATGAGCAGTGTTTGGAATTTTGACATGATGCTTGTCAATGAATTAGAACTTTGACTTGATGACTAAGATATGTTTTGGACTACAAATCTCTTTATGATAACAAATTTGGTTTTGATATGATGATTAATGATTTCATTTGAAGACTAATTATTATCCTTGATGACAATGATATATAAACATAATGGCTTACAATGACTTATATGGGTATTCAAAAATGGTGTGGTATTGGCCTCCTTGTTCCTTGCACAATTGACAGTTGTGATTCTGTATGAAGATGGAACTTGAATATGCCTTTGTATCTAGTGACATAAATGACTTGTATTATGATCATAAGAATGACTTGATGAAGTTTTGGATTGATATTTCATGGTTGATGACAACTTGTTGGCATGATAATAAATGAAGTAAAAAATTGATATGAGCTTTGCCTATCATTTGGTTGAAAGAATTGATGTTGTAATATTAATGACTTCGATAATAGTTTTGATTTGGTTTCTAAACTTTGATGAGCTGAATTTATTGATGTGATGGTACACCATTGATTTATGTAAGATTGATTATGTTGGCTTAGTAAGGCATTATGTCAGCAAAGAGAATTACATGCAATAAGCTCCTTGTTTCAGATATTTCCATGTTTGACAGTTATCTGATGAATTTAGGATGATGAGTTCCAAGGTATGACTTTGATTCTGATTATGGTTTTGGTTTTACATACTGATGGTCTAACCTTGACAAGTGAAGAGACTTTGATGATCTAAGTAAGAGGGAGATGGCTTATGAAGCTCGTAATGATGTATCATAGCATGATGAATCGATTTCTGGAATTTGGGAAAAAAATTCTATATTGCAAAGCTATTGAAAAATGTTTTGAATAATGGAAATGCAAATCCTTGGATACTCCGATTGAATTGCAAGATGTTGTGAAGAGATATTGTTAAACTTTACTTGGAAACCGACAATTGATTGAAGCATTGATGTTCCATTTTTGAACATTCTTCCATATATATGATGTGCATAGAACTTGAATACGTTCATGATTGAGTTGCTTCATTCACATTGAGTTTCCACCGAGAATCCTTTGAGATATCTGCATAAGATGATCAATTCTTGATCTAAGATATTCTTTATATGATATGTGACTACATGGATGTACTATTGATGTTTGGGATTATTGTTGATGAGCACATTTGGATGCTACTTTAGTATGAGATCTGCCATGATATCTTGGATGAGAGGTCCATAGCACGACCGAGGTTGAGTACGATATTGCTAGCATGGCTAGCTACGAGGCAAGATATAGAAGCTCCGTAGAGATCCGTCTGATTAGGATCTTAATATAACATGGATATGTCGCGATGATAGAGAATCCTATATATATAGTTGGGACTGAGATAGTTTCATACATTAAGACAATGCAGTTGTTGGAGACAAGCTTAGGCTTGATTGACACCTCCTTGAGAGGGAGGATGATTATGGTATCCTTTTGTGATTTATATGATTATTTTTGATCTAACATAATATTTGATTTGATGTCCTGTATGAATAAGAAACAACTACTATTGAGACAAGCAGATACCAGATTTGAGTATGATGAGAGCAACGCTAATTGATGACACTGTGCCAACTCTTCCTCCATGTCTGAGCTCCAAGGGTGAGGAATTGAGATAAAGGGTTCCTGGGGTTGAGGGAACTTTGGAGAATAGGGTATGATCCCTATCTGTTACCCATAGGGTTGGAGATGTTGCTCCCCTATCTTCATAGGGTCAGGGAATGCTGCTCCCCTATCTGGTCTTTGCGGAGTATACCCCAGTTGGCATCATACCCACAAGCAATGCTTGTCAGGAATAATGTTCCCTGTTTGGTCAATGGGTTGAGAGTGTACTTGGGTATGATGCAGGTGTTCTACCACATGAATATTCAGGGTCGTCGATGGGAATATCAATAGGCAATAGGATGGGTTGAGATAACCCTATGCGGTTTCGGGTTGAAACTGAGCTCCCTGATGTGATCCTAGGGTCGAGATGTGCTCCCGTGTGTGTTTGGATATCCTATTGCTTGACATGGGATGAGAGGTGTCCCTTAGGACTTTCCCCACTGTCATGGACATGAGGTAAGAGTGTCTATTAGGACTGTTAACGCTCAGGTTGTTCCCTTTGACTCCTAAGGGAATACGGCCGAGGTAACCACAAACCAAGCTTTGGACTGTAGGTCCTAGCCTACCAGCAGTCAGAGAGGGCTCTCTCTTTAGGATTTAGCTTTTTTTAAGGGATGATTTTAGGCTAGATATGATGTACATGGGTTTTGATTTAGTTTGGTGGGATGGTTGATCTATTCAAGTAGAGTTGGCATGCAAAGTGTAAGAAGTTCAAACCATTGGGCATGGAGTCAATGAATGTGAACTGAAGGGTGTGTTTTATTTGGTAGAAGATAGGAATATGGAGCAGGATAACTACACATGGCACAATGATTTATGTTGGAACAAAGATGAAATGGAGGTCAGGGGATGAGAGGCAGTTAAGAATTCTCTCATCCAACCAAAGAGGGAAAGTGGATGAAGGCTGAATAGGAGCAATGAAGAGTTTCCTAGACAACATTCATATGTGAAGGAAATAGCTTGAACATGTTCAATTAAGTATGCATATTCATCACTAATTCAGAGGAAAACATAGAAAAGTTACAAGAATTGAGCACAGAGGGCATGAAAACTAGTTCTGATCTATTCCTTCTTCTTGCAACTTAGATTATTATATATAGATGATACAGATACATATAAACTGATAAACAAAGGGAGGAAAGACTTATTGGACCATGAGCAAGCACGAGAATTCCATACCAAGCTCTTCAGCCACTAAAAACACAACCAACCAGTTCAGATGCAAATATTCCAGCAATCTTTGAATACAAAAGTTCTTAAGCTTACAACACAAGTCTAGAATGAGAAATACAAACAACCAACCCTTTGAAAAATGAACAGGGTGGTTTAAATAGGCAAAATATCTATAATAAACAGATCTCAGATAGATATGATGGAGTAACTGCTTCTAACCTAATTTGTACTGAAATAAATGCACAAAATATCTATTTAAGTTGCGCTGGAGGCAGCAGCATCAAAATTGAGTTAAGTATGGGTCCTTTGTTGTGATGCGCTGGCTATTTGGCCATAAATGTGCCTTAAATACTAAAACACTGCCCATATTTGGCTTTATGCACTGTTTCTGCAAAAGATGGGCTTTGAATCCTTTTATCAGCACCGTTTAGGGGGTTCTGCTGCCTCAAGTGGCAAAAACTGTGAGTTGGTTTCTGTAGCACTGCCCTTAGGTGGCTTTAAGTGCATAAATCTGATCTGATATGGCTTTAACGGCTTTAACTCCTGCTCTAATACTCTTTAACTTTAATGGGATCCTTTTTAATGCTCTGCTTTGGCTTTACCTGCCCACTGATACGCTTTAACTCTTTGCTTGAACTGATACGCTTTTCGGCTGCTCTGATACTCTTTTTCTGCCAAAATCACCCTTGCCTGCCACTTTATGGCTAGATATAACTGTTATTGGTCCCTTTACTGCCTTTTGCGGGTTTAGAAGGCCTATCGGCATTGGCTGATCAAACTTTATCAAAAAAGAGTAAAAACTGCCTAATAGAGGAGGATTTCATGCTGAAGACTGTGCTGAGGCCGTATTCCTGATGTCTGGAGCTTTTTTGGACCCTACCATGAAGAATATGAGATCAACAAACAAAATTTGTAACTTGTGAATTTATTATAAGAAAGTTTTAAGATAGCCTTTTTTGAATTCGTTTTCTTGCATTTTTTGCAATTGCGTCACATATTTCCTTTTCGCATTTTGTTTTGGCTTGAGCTTTGGCAATAGAAGTTTTTTTCTTGGACACTTAGAACAGCTTTCACAAAGGAATGCAAACGCCACAAGGTCAAGGCATCATGTGCATCAATATCAAGCTCTACCTCAGCCTCGGTTGGTCTGAAACTCGGGTTCTTCTGAGCAATAATTTGCAACGCCTTAGAGAGATCTTCAGGTGTTAATTCGCCAAGACTATGTCCAAGTTGTCGCTTCCCCTCTACAGACATCATTTTGCACTTTGGAGCCAATTCTTGTCTAAGTTTCTCTAGGTGTTCATTAAGTTCATCTAGCTCACTACCAAGTTTCTTATGAGCAGTTTCCCCCGACAGTCGCAAGTCAACCATTTCTCTTGAGTTAGCATCTGCCTCTTCTTGCTTCCTCCTTGTCTCCTCCTCAAGGACTTTTGGCAATAGTGTATTCCATTTCTCTTCAAACTTTTGCAAGAGAGTTATTGCCATTACGTGAACATCACTCTGATCATCATTGTAGGTCATTGCGTTTTTGAAAACCAACATCACATCTTCACAAATATCACGTACATTCTTGTATCCAGTTCCATCTTTGGCATCCATCTGTCTTCGAATTGTACCAAAGTCCATTGGCTTCTTTATAACCTTCGCTGGCATCAATCAATCTTTAGACGCGTGTTCTAGTCTATCTTAATTTTCTTCGAAGATCCATGTAAGATGTCAAACAGACTTCCATTCACCATGTAGTCGTAGAACAACAAATTGCTATTTGGAGAAAGGGAATAACCATGCAAACTCACAAGATTCCGATGCTTAATGCTTCCAACAGTCTCTAACTCAGTTTTGAATTCTCGCAAACTTTGTGGATGGTGCGTGTATAGTATTTTAATAGCAATTGTCTTACAATTCTTGAGAATAAATTTATAAACTATGCTTGTAGCACCATAACCGATTATATATTTCTCATTCAAATTTTCTGTCAATTGCATTATGTCATCATACATGAGAAGGGCCATGTCCATGTGCAATATTACTAACCTTGGAGAACCTTGACCCATTTTGTTCGCATCCCCTTTAGTAAATGGCTTAGGCTATTTTGAACGGTAGAGAGCTATAACTCATCAAAATTGGAACATAGCAGGGGCATTTAGGCCAGCACACTCTCATGGACACTTCTTTGGCCTCTGTAGCAAATATGGAACATTGCAGCATGCAAAGTATGACATATTTGGCATGTAAAAATGTCGATCATGAAAGATGAATAACTGCTATGAGCAGGAGGCTAACAAGGACCATCCTCATTGTCATTGGTTTGCAGGTGGAGACATGCTCCCTGATGATATGCTCTCTGATGATGATTGATGATGAGATTCCAGGTAGTAGCCCACTGACAGATATTTCAGACCATAGTCCGATGAGAAATTCTTCTTCTTTTAGATTCGAGAATGTTCAACATATGATCAGAAACAATCAAGATATAAGAAGGATTAAGAAAGGGATAGATCGAAATGTACATTGATGATTTGTGATGATGATATGCTTCAGATGGTCATGGCATGACGACTAGATGAAATAGCTGATAAGTGACGATACATGATGACAGTTGAATGACATTGATCGATGAACATATATCGACAGGTGGAATTCTCCCTAGTTGAGAGGGAGTGTTAAAATTATGTAATTGTGGTCGAATTCGACTTTTGGAAACTCATATGATGAAGATAATAATTGCAATAGATTCCTCTTTTCAAGAGGACCAAAATCGACATAAATATCACCCTATTTGGACAAGGAGAAGTTAGTTTTTGAATTTATTTTATCCACTCATGTATATTGGATCAGGTCGGCCTTATGCATATATACAATTGGACAGGTCAACCTCAACATCAAGTGGACCCTCATGGAAGCCTATAAATAGAAGATACCTCAAGATCATTTGGACACATTTGTCAAGCCTTCTTCTCTTCTCTTCTATTGTCTTAGTTCGCATAGGTCTGATAGAGAATGTTCACACAAGGTTTCAAAACTATAGGGTTGAAGCTCACATGGATCTAGGGTTTCTGTTTCTCAGATGCACGCACACAACTGGGTATTTTTGACCCTAGACGTATGCACAGAGTGGTAAAAAGTGCATCTGGGAAGCCTTAGATGCTCACACATAAGCCTGAAGGGAGCATCTAAGGTTTCTAGAGAAAACCGGGCAGTTTGGTCCCCAGACGCACACATTCAATTCATCAAGGAGCGTCCAAGACTGCCATAATCACTCACACAACTCCTCCGTGCAAACAAGACTAAAAGGTGAAATTTCAATATTCCAAAGACTCCGCTCAATGATAGTAGTGTTCAACAGTTGACTACAGACAGTCACAATACATTACAGTCCTCAGAATCAATATTTGGAGTATAAGCATGATTAGGTACATTTCATGGATGTCATAGTTGTTTCACTGGTTAGTTGCATGGACGAAGATATGGGTCATTGTACTCTCTTTCGCTGCATCATTTGATGATGATCTAAGAAGAAGAATAATTTGCAAGGGTTTTGGAATTCTCGATGAAGCACTTGCTTCTCATGATTGGTGAATCTTTCAATGGAGATTCCATCATAGAATCTTGAGGATCTTGTTGAAAAGTAATTAGGTTCGGTCTTCACAATAACATGTGTCATTGTGATTTTGTGTAATTGATTAAAAGAAGAAGTTTTTATTATTATTTTAATGCTTGTCTCATTGGTTTCATGAGCAATGAATTTGATTTTAGTGATGGTTCTCATTGTGAGCCTTTAGGATTGAGTCATCTAGTCATAAAGTCTAATTGAGTCTATCTCATGTATGAGGGACCCACTTGGACATGCTATAATTTCAATGAGTCATTAGATTAGTGTAAACAACCCTCCAAGACCAAGCAAAGTATCCTCATGCAAGTTGGCTTCAAATGAATTGAATGATCTACTCAAGTGACATGTCGGCTCACACCCAAGTCAAGTCGACTTATATTGATAGGAAACAACTATAAATAGCAATGCTCGACATCATTTCAGAGTGATATTTTCGGTGAAGATTTCAGAGAAGGTAATCCGAGAAGAGGCAGTAAATAGTTCGATCTAAGGGTCTACAACATCCTCACATCCAAGCGAAGGAAAGAGACCAATTTTGAAGGGAAGATTGAAGATATTTTAGGACTGTTTTTTGGGCAAGGTTTGTCACATGTGCGTGGAAAGGAAAGAGAAGAAATATCAATATTACAAAAGATGAGAATTCGAGTTAAGGTAGGTATGATGTTTATGTTGCATGACGAGTTAATATAGAGCTCTCTCTAGTTAAATCGAAGAAGTAAGGAACATAAATCAACCCCTAACAGTCACACATGCAAGAAAGAAGAGTCTACTCTAGAAGCTTGAAAATTACAGTCAAGGAGACTGAAAAGTTCAGATCTGAGTTGGAGAAGTGAAGGCTAAATTGCAGAAAGTTGACTTGGTCTTGGAGAGGTAATTTTGTTCAAGGGTCTAGGTCATGGTATTGATATTCGTCAATTGTAATATCTATAATAAAGAGAATTTGTTCGGATTTTCCTCTCAAAGAGTGAGAGGTTTTGGCCCTAGATGATAACCTATATTTTGTGTCTCTTGTATCTTTATGGCTTATTCATTGGTATCTATTTGATGAAGAAGAACACTAATAACTTAAATAAAATAAGATCCTAATCTAAAAAAGTAAAAAGCATTCACAAGCAATTACTAATAGAAGATAAATCACTTAATTGCTATGACCTAGATTTCTCAACATGGTATGAGAGATAAGGTGACAAAGTCAAGGAAGGGAATTTTATCAAGGGATACTTAAGGATCAAATATCGAGGAAGGAATCAAAGAAAAGATATTTTTTAAGAGGATCTACAAAGGAAGTGATATAACCCTAGATCGAAGGAGTCTATAAAGAAGTCTTGGGATCATCATCAAGAAAAGAAGGCCAAGTTGAAGAGATATATGAATCAAGGTCCTTACCATTAAATACATCAACAAGAAGTCATCATTGGTCTTCATCAAAGGATCCAAAGAGATCTCACTCTCTGTGGGATCAAAGATCACTCTTGAAGAAAGAAAATTACCATCATCAAGGAGACAATTTCTACTCTCTATATCATTGTCAACATCGAGAAAGCAACAAGGAGAAAGGATCATCCTTTCAAGTAAGTATATGACCTTATTTGAATCTGTCAAAATGTCTTTTTGCAAGGAAAACAACAAATTGGTTGGGGATTCAAACTATCTTGCATGGAAGAAAATGAAAAATCTAAATCTAATTGAAAATGAGGTCATGGATCATGTCAAAGGATCTATCACCAAAGCAGGAGAAGAAGATGCTCAAGAACTTGCAAAATATATGAAAGGGGAAATTAGGGCTCAAAGGATTATCATTGAATCCATCAAGGATCCCCTCATCCCATATGTATCTAAACTTGAAACTTCAAAAGGCATCTAAAAAACTGGTAGAGTTGTATTCCATAAGCATTGTTGGAGAAGTAATCTCATTAAGCCAAGAACATTACAAGCTGAAGATGCCTAGGGAAGATGGAATAACCTCATACTTTATGCAGATATCTGAGATCTGGGATTAACTACAAGATCTGGGAGAAGTCATGTCTGATAATGAAATGACTACAGTTGTATTAAATGCACTACTGGAGGAGTGGGGTAATGTTGCTTAAAGTATTTATGGGAAGAAATAAGCTACTCCATTCTAGGATCTATGGTCACTATGCAAGATTTAAGAATCTAGACTAAAGGCCAAATCTAATGTGGGAACAAGTGAGAAAAATCAAGCTTATTCTGCAATGACAAGAAGAAAGGGACAATTTGGAAAGTTTGGACGTTAGAAAAATAAAATGAACATGACTAAAATCCAATGCTATGGGTGTCAAGAATATGGGCACTACAAAAGAGATTGTCCTAAGATCAAGAAGGACAATAAAAAAAGAGGAAGAGAAGAAGCCTATATCACCAAAGAAGTGGAGGAAGTTGAAAGGGCGAAATCCAAGGAGGAGGAAGTAACAGATCTCTACTCTCGAGACAATCTTCCTCACATAAGTTCTCTTCAAGTTCCTATGTCTTATATTGTAAGATATGGCTATCATGATTCACTAAGTAAAATAATAGGATGCATCAAGGCATCATGGAAGCATTGAAAGCAAGAGCCCGATACATCATAGAGAAGCATGAAAGATGGTTAGAATCTATGAAAGTCAAGGATATAGCTCTTGGGAATCTCATTGAAAACAAAAGTGGAAAGGTTAGGTAGTACAAAGTTCATCATACATCTATCAAAAGGAAACATCTGCTGATGGGTATACTTTAGATCCTCAATATTCTCAGATGGAATCTTCATTGAAAGGTTCATCGATCATAAGGGGAAGCAAGTGTTTCATCAAGAATTCCAAACTTGTGGAATTCATGGGATGATGGTATGATGACATAAAAGTGAAATAGTTCAAGGGATTGAAGCTCTTTCAATCAAGGAAGATACTGTAGGTAGTCTGGATGACCCAAAGGAAAAATGAGGTATGTATTCTTACATGTAATATTGTGGAAGTCATGTCATATGATTGCAGATATCATGAACCAATGTTCTATATCAAGATCATGATCAAAAGAAAGGATATCCTCAAGGGAATGTAAGAATGCATGGGTTACACATTCACTAGATGAAATCAACATAATATGTCCTAATATAAAGTATGAGGTGGTTGAATACAATTGAGGAACTCTGATTGGAAGCTCCTGGGAATGAATTGTGTAAAGAAAGGAAGAGATCATGGAATATGCAACCATGGTAAAGGAAAACAACATACGATAGACCAAGAAGATTTGACTAGGATATCTCCATGGACGATGTGAAGACTCTGATGGAGTTTGAAAAAGAAAGAGACCCTTGACAATATATATCTATGGGAGATGTGTCGATATGTATGTAGGATGCTGATGCGAACTTGTAGATGTCATGATGAAATACCATCACAAAGGTAATGTTGATTTTTAATGTTCGTTCCTTTATTTTTTGGATATGTAGATGGGTTTATGCAAGGCTTCCAAGGGAAGATATATGGATGTCTTCCACCATTGATGCACATGTAGTAGGATGAAAGATCCTTAAGTAAACATGCCTGAAGAAAACAACATGGCATAAAGGAAGGCCAATTATGGATTGATAGATCACTTTCCGATGATGACATGGATGAATCATGGATAAAAGCGATGGATGGTCGGTGCCCTCTATAAAAGTCCCAAACATGAAGTCTCCTAAATAACGGAAATAAGTTCATGACATTGTGAGGAGGAGTTCTTCAAGCAGCTAGTTTTTCCATAATATCCACCTAAGGAGCCGCTCTAGGTCCCTAATTAAGAGGGATCCTGGAATCAAGTTTCTTACTTGGAAGAAACTTGGAAATTCCTAAGCCAAGGGGGAGCTCAGGTACATTCCTTATGTAGGAATGAGTAAATTCCTTTATTGGAATATACATGTCCTCCCTAATTAAGGGGGAGAGATAGACATAATTCTTGTCTTCACTTGGGAAGACATAATGGAGGATTGGGTAAGGCATCCGATGCTCTTTGAGGATGTATTAGGGCATCCAAGATAAGAGTAGTCGTAGAGGACCAATATTATTTGGGGACTGGGAATCCAAGATAAAAATACCTGGTGGAACACACATTAAGAACCCGGGTGGGGCATTTTCCAGGAGAGAAAATGATTAGGGTGTCTATAAATCATTGGTCTCGCCAACATTGAGCTCAGATATTGTGGAGAGATAGTGATGTTATTCAAGGCCTTACTATGCGACAATGTTGATTGATATGATGCTATACATATGGGTTATCAATCTGATTATTCTTATGAGAAATTCTTCAGATTGAGAATGACCAAGTACCATTATGAATACCTCCCTAGTTAAGAGGAAGTGCTGAAAAGTAACTAGGTTCATTCTTCATAATGGCACGTGTAATTATGATTTTATGTAATTGATGAAAAGAAGAAAAATAAACTTATGAGAAAGTAATTTTATTTTAGTGATGGCTCCCATTGTGAGCCTTCAAGATTGATTTATCTAGTTATAAAAGTATAATTGAGTCTATGTCATGTATGAAGGAGCCTTCTTGGGTGTTATGCAACCAGCTCACAAAATAGAAGAAAAGATAGATCGATGACTTCAAAATCTGCCTCTTCGGGGGGGAAACCTCTTGTACATTACACAAATGAGTAATTATTGAATGATTCAAATGTTGATTTTTGGGTAGCATCGGATGTGCTCTAGCTTCGAAATGTTGTGGAGGGGCTAGAACACATGATATCTCAAAGACATAGAAATCGTTTGGAGAAATTCCACTCGGAGTGCATGTTTTTTTTTTGTTACGCTGTGGTTCACGGAAACTGGGTGGCCGTTACATCCACGGGAAAATTTGGGCAGCTCAACCCTGAAGGGAATCTTTTAAATCCCGTTAGCTAAAATAGCAGGGCCTAACCCCAAGGGCATCGACGAGAATTGACCTTGTGACCTCCGATCGATGAGGCACTTAACAACGGGGACTCGACTAGTTGAGCTAACCCTTGGGGCTACCCAGAGTGCATGTTATTCAAATAATTAATTATTTTTAATGGAGCCTATGTTAAATCTTAGGAAATTAAAATAATTAAAGTGAATTAATGTAAATATGGGTGAGAAGCTTCTAAGAGACGAGGATCAAGTTTGTTTTAATCTTAGCCGTTGATTAGAAATTAGATCACGACCGTTGATTTCTCAACAGGAAAAGTATAAAGGAAGGCTTGGGGATAGTTGGAGAAAACAAATAGAGGGAGCAACACTTGAGCTAGATTGAAATTCTTTGGCGTGGTTTGCTGAGAATTTTGGAGTAAGCTTCTAGGGTAGAGAGGGACAGTTCGACAACAGAACTTTCGTCCAAGGCTAAGAATACATAATAGAGAGGCAGAGCAACATCAGGGAGATACAACATAGCTCTGGGAGGGTGACACAATCACATAGAGGCAGTGATGGGGTTTCTATGAGGCATATTTGGCATAGATTCAACAGATCGATTTTTGAGTCAGGAAGGCTCATTGGGAGGGTGAGGCAGTCCCAACGCAGAGCTGGGAGTAGCCGTTGCTGCACAACACTGGGGACAACGCAGTCACCTGTGGAGTTTGTTCATCCAATTGTTGGATCAACCAAAATATCTGTCTCTAGATAGAGGTCCTTCTGCCAGGTTTATTCTCTATTGGGTGAGCCAGATTTGGCACCCTAGTTGTATTTAGAAATCTGCTTAATAATAAAGCCCTCATATTTGCTGCACTTCTTTTCCCGCATTGGGGTTTTCTAGGGATGTTTAGTCCAAAAATAAGTGTGTCCTTTGTGTGGTTGTCTCATTTACCTTCCAGTACCTGACCTCTATATTGGTGTAGGTTGCAGTGTATTTGCATTAACATTTTCTGAGTATTTATGAAAATAACTTGTTAAACTGAAGAACACAAGTAGGTAATGCAAATCAGTTTATCGCAGTAGGATTTTTGATTTGTTAGATTCAGAAATTTTCACATGGTATCAGAGTAATTGCAGATCAAGGAGGACTGAAGCCATCGACGAAAGGACAAAGGAAAACTTGTGTGTGAAGACAACTGTCCCAAGAGGCAATGTAGTTTCTAGCTGACAAAGCAGAGGAGGGGTGACACAGTCACCAAGGGAGTCTCACCCAGAGCCCGTGTCAGCCTGTTTTGGTGATGTTGTTGCTGCAGAGGGAAGTGCAATGGTTACTGGGCCAATGTAGAGACTGTTGAGTCTCATTTTTCCAGTTTCCGTGGCTAGAGGTGCAGTGTAGATTTCATCTAGAGTTGCTGGTGGGCCGCTAATTCTGTTGGTGCAGAACAATACCTAGTGGGGCAGAAGCAAAGTAGAGGGAATCAATTCCTCAGAAGATTCTTTCCAAGAAATATAGATCCAGTGCTGAGTAGCAGCAAAGAGAGATCAAAGAGGGGTGGTTTGATAGTGGTTGGAAGAAGGATTTTCGTAAAGGAAATTGAAATTCAGAGGGAGCTTGTTCTTTAGAGGATTTCTAGTGCCAAAGAAATCATGACCTGAGTTTTTGTTGGGGTAGCAACGAAAGAGGGAGAAAAGAACCAATTCGACATTCATTTGGCAGAGATGGCAACCATATCTCTAGGAGAGAAGTGGGGCTATATAGAACTATAGTTGGAGCTACAGTGAAGAGTAAAGGGCAAGATCCCTGAGATGCCCAAACTCTTGGATCACATACGGCTATGGGAGCCCTTAATGACAGTAGCATAATGACATGAGTCAGTTGGTGCAAGGGATAATGGAGCAACAATGGCAGAGCTAGAGTGCTCAAAGTTTGAAGCAGCGCAGTGGAGTGTTGCAGCAGTGCGGAAGGCACATAGTAGACACAACAACAGTGCAGTAACATTAGAGGGTTAGCATAGATTAGCAATAGAGGTAGATTCAGAGTCAAAGGGCATCCAAACTAACTAGCATGTCAACTTTTGGGTGGATTTTTAGTTGCTTACTTCTCAGCAACTGAGTTGTAGTGCAACAGTGAGCAGTGGCAGTGCTATGGGAAGCATGATGCAACATATTGAGAGGGAGCTGTAGTATAGATGCAACAGTGATAGTGACAATGTCATGGGTAGTAGTACAGATTGCTGCATGACAGTGGATGAAAGGTAACAAGCCGAGCATCAACATCACAGAGGATCGATGCCGTGGATCAGTGTGATACTTCTGTTAAGCAATATTGTTAGAGCACATTCCTCGCTAAGGCAAAGTGTTGATTTTTTGGTAGCATCAGATGTGATATAGCTCCAAAATGTTGCAGAGGGTTTAGAACACATGAGATCTCCAAGACCCAGAAATTGTTTGGAGAAATTCCACCCGGAGTGCATGTTATTCAAATAATTAATTATTTTTAATGGAGCCTAAGTTAAAACTTAGGAAATTAAAATAATTAAAGTGAATTAATGTAAATATGGGTGAGAAGCTTATAAGAGATGAGGATCAAGTCTGTTTTAATCTTAACCATTGATTAGAGATTAGATCACGACCGTTGATTTCTCAACAAGAAAAGTATAAAGGAAGGTTCGGGGTTAGTTGGATAAAACAAACAAAGAGAGCAACACTTAGCTAGATTGAAATTCTTGGGCATGGTTTGCTGAGAATTTTAGAGTAAGCTTCTAGTGCAGAGAGACATAGTTTGGAAGTGGGACTTTCATCCAAGGCCGAGAATACATAATAGAGAGACAGAGCAGCATCAGGGAGAGAAATCGTAGCTACAGGAGGGTGATGCAAAGGTAGAGATGATGCAATCACATAGAGGCAGCGATGGGGTTTCTGCAAGGCAGACTGGGCATAGATTCAACATATCGATTTCTAAGCCAGGAAGGCTCATTGGGAGGATGACACAACTCCTAGAGGAGGTGATGCAGTCCCAACACAAAATTGGGAGCAGCCACCGCTACACAACACTAGGGACAATGCAGTCACCTGTGGGGTTTGTTCATCTAGTTGCTGGATCCGTCGAAATATCTGTCTTCGGATAGAGGTACTTCTACTAGGTTTATTCTTTGTTGGGTGAGCTAGATTTGGAAAATTAGTTGTATTCAGAAATATTCTTAATAATAAAACCCTCATATCTGCTACACTGATTTTCCCGCATTGGGTTTTTTCGGGGATGTTTAGTCTAGAAGTAAGTGTCCTTTGTGTGGTTGTCTCATTTATTTTTCAGTACCTGATATGTAAATTGGTGTAGGCTGCAGTGTATTTTCATTGATATTTTGTGAGTATTTATGAGAATAACTTGTCAAAATTAAGAACACAAGTAGGTAATGCAAATCAATTTACTGCAGTAGGATTTCTAATTTCTTAGATTAAAATTTTTTCACATCAAATGACAAAACCTCATTTCTATATATAGGAGCCTAAGCGGTCACAATATAATCATAGCCAACATAACAATAATAATGTAAGGGAATGACAATAACAATATTGGGCTTCTATGGGGACAACATGGGAACAACAATAATAATAAGGGGCTACAATGACAATAATAATAAGAGAATAAACTAGTATTATAGGGACCTAACATGCCCCTCCTTCAAAAAAATGTTGTCGTCAACGCTTGAGTAGTTCTAGATGCTTTTGTATAAAATTCTCATCCTCCCACGTGGAATCTTCAACGGGCAAGTTCTTCTACTTGATGAGATACTCTGAAATTAATCGACTTCATAGCTGTTGATTTCTTGTTTTTGTGGCTGCTTTAGGTTCCGATATGATTTCTCCTTCCTCGTCAAGTTCTGGCAATATTGTTTGAATTGGGAGCTTGTCACCTATAACCTTTTTTAAGGATGACATGTGGAAAACTGAGTGCACTTGTGTAGATGCAGGAAGTTCAAATTTGTATGCCATAGTACCAATCTTTTGTAACACCTTGTACGGACCATAATACTTTGGTGATAATTTTGTAATATCCATCCCCTTAATAATAAATAATAAATAATAATAAATAATAAAAATAATAAATAATACGAAAATAATA
>APFE031249982.1:60883-79444 GCA_000404065.3 Pinus taeda
AAATAAAAATAGTAATAACCATACTAAAGCTCTAAATAAGAATAAATAGAAATAAAACAAGAAAACTATAAAAAAGAATAAAATAAAACAAGAAAGCTAAAAATCGAAAGAAAAGTAAAGAAATAAAACAAGAAAGCTAAAAATCAAAAGAAAGTCGCATGTAGACACATGGAATGTGTACATGTGGTTTCCCATCCAATGCTTGTTCTATTTATTAGATGGTGAGGAGGATGGGAGGCATTCCATCATTCCAAGATTCTATCTTTCATTCTCTTGGGAGAATGGTGTTCTCAGACATAGAAGTCACTGGCAGTAGTATGTTGATTGAGGGCTCGAGGGTGGCCAGTTGTAGCAAATCCTTGCACAATTGAGCCTACGGTTGGGTGGAGAGTCGTCCCCAAAACCTTGTTGCAGTAAGCCTTTTTCTACTACAGGTAAGCACTATTCATAGTTTGAATTTAGTTTAATAATTATATGTTTATTTGGCTAAGGTAAGTGCCACTTTGATTTAAATTTAATGTAATTAGAAATTTAATTAAATATTTATTTTGGGCTTTTACATATGGTATCAGAGTAAGGCTCAACCCTTAGGGCCTATGGGCATCTAAAAAAAAAAATTATTTCGTTGGGATTTTAACTTGACTTGTTTTGAAGGTGATACAGGATGCTTACATTCGGGAGGCCGCATATTATTTACATTTTTTAACCCAATGTGCACTGGATGATATGAAAATCACTCTTGGTTTAAGGCTTCTCGCTGTTCATTGTGATTATTTTGATCTCTTTATAGCACTTTTTCCTCTCTTTCTATAGCTCCTCCACATATTGTTACCGGTTTGTTGATATGGGAATGTTGTTTTATAAAGTTAAATGTATTTTTCTATTAATTGTAAGGGAATTTTCGCTTCGCCATATAGTACATGTTTTCTTTTAAATATGGCTCAATTAGTGAAATTAGACACTGGTCCAGATTTAACTTGAGTTGTAACTCACATATGGAATCCTACTTCTTTTAGTGCTGCCGGATTGGAAGATTCTTCTTAAAACCTTTTGAGCCCCACTCTCCTGCCTCTTATTAAATCTCTATTCAATTGGAAGAATAATGATATTTTCATTGAAATTGATAGATCTTTTAACACAAGAAGGCCATATTTTGGTTAGGGATCACCGAGAATAATCAAATTTCATTTCCGTATTATATTCTTCATGTGGAGATCAGTTAAACTGATACTTATGAGGTAGAAGGAAGATAATATGATACTTATAAGGCAATCATGTGATTTTGGAATGTTGTGTTTTTTAAGGAAAATCTTTTTTCTAGTACTTGTAAGGGAATCCTCTGGTATCAGAACACTATTTTTTTATTAGGTAAAAGTTTTTGTTTGATATGTGGGAGCATGAAACTCAACTTTCGTGTTAACACATTAACCCGCTTTTTAGTAATATGAATTTGATCTTTGTACCTCTGCATTAAGAGATATGTGCTTTTAGTATTTTGATTTTTAATTTTTGTGGGCTTTGATGCATTTGAAGGTATGTAGGATGTTTTAGTTTTTCCCTGTAGCTCCAAAATTGGCCATGGGGTCTGAAATCTAAGCGTTTTATGCATGAGGCATATTTGTTATTAGGATTTCTCGTTCCCTGATTAACTGGACAGGAACGCAGTTTCCCTGGTCTGCAAGTCGTGGTTTCGAATCGAGGCGAGCAACAGGCAGCAGGTTTTCATCGGGAATTGCTACGTGGGTTTTCATCGGAAATTTGCTATTTTGGTCCTATGAAGTTTTGATATCTCTGATTTCCTTACCAGACTTTTTAAGCGTGTATTTATAAAATCTTTTGCATTATTTCAATGGTTTTTTTTATTATTATCTAAATTGATTTTTCATTGTGGTCGAGATCTTGGGTGTCAGGATGATTCTATGATTCCATACAAACAGAGTCGAGCACCGAAGTAAACAAAGGACTGAAATTAAACTGCCATCATGATTTCGTAACTTTTCAGTCAATTCAATTCTCCATCATTTAGATTAGACTCACATTCTGTTCTCTATAGTATGGGATCTACATTCAATGATCAAGGCTTCCTGTTGAGTGTCCAGAGCAACCATTATTCATTTGCTTCATGAATCTGGAAATTTTCTGTCATGGATGCCTAAATTTCCACTTTAACTGAACACCCACCTGAATGTTATGAATGTTTTGGCAGAGAGCAAGAGCTTCATGCAGGGATTCCTGTGGTCTGAGATCTTTAATGTTGTAGACCCATGAAAGAATTTGGAGCCCGGACAGACGAAAATGTTTGAAGTGGGTATGTGTATTTGAGCTGAAAGAACTTCAATTAGACACCCATTAGAGGTTTATTTGTTTTTCAGCTTCGATCTTTTCATGTCGCGATCTGTATAAAACTCAGAAACCTCGAATATTTTGGATGTGTATATGTTGGAGCTAAGAGGATTCGATTGGACATAGAAGAAGATATTTTCTGTGTCATATTCAATGATCAAAGCTTTACTCTATCGATTATTAGATGCATTTAGAGTGGAACTTATTAAATGCATGATCACAGGAGAACAAGAATCTAGGGCATTTTGTTAGCCACGTTGGTGGTGATTTACCTAGTTTTTGTATTAATGGTGCTGAAATGGAAGGCTAGTGTAACCTTGGCTGGAAGAACGGAGGCATACCCATAAAGTGTCTAACAAAAAGGACGGGCGGGGTGCATTGGTGGAAAAGCTACCTCTCATATTATCCAAAATATCCAGTGAAATACTAAAAATTCCAAATATAAGTAAAGGACATGGCTCTGAAGTATAATGATGAGGATGAATTGCACAGAAAACGCCAAAGAAACGAGATAATATCTCCAGTCTCAGCTAATCATATCATATATTTTATAATGAGTGCATTTATTTCATATATATACCAATTTATCTGTCATTTACCATGGTATGGTTTCGATCCTAAGGAAATCCGTTCTTTGTGGTGCAGCTAGGGCATGTTTCTCAAAGAGACATGGGTTTCTTGTTTCAATTTAGGAATTGGATTATAGACATAGTCCAATTTGGAATTTTTGTAAATTGTGTGGAAAAAGTAGAAGCAAAGATTTCTAGAATTTTGTTGGCATATCATCATGGCACTGGGTACAGTTTATTGCCCGGCCATGTAGAACTACAATTTTATGACTTATCCAGGAAATTATGATGGCTATAATGTATTGTAATTTAAGGGATTTGATATGGTGTTGCCTTCGCGAGTGCGCTCGCAGGCAGGCCATATAATTAATAAAATGATTTTATTTTGTGTTGGGGAAGGATAACCTTCCTAGTCATCCGATTTGGTTCTGGGTCGGGTGGCGGTGTCTCTTCTTGTTTATGGTGTGGAATATTTCTTTGGTGGTTTGATTTCTTAAATCCCCTTAGAGTAATCATTTAATGGCCATACGAATCTCAAGATACATTCAATAAATTTGGTTAATGATTTATTTTGTTAAAATCAGTCCATTTAATTCTTCTAACATAAATTATGATTACTTAAACATATACTTAAATATTTCACTCTACAACACAAAAGTTCAATTTATCTTTATCCATAAAAATCATGAATCTGTAGATTTAATATTGGTGTGACATATAATGATAAAAAAATTTTCTTTTGAAATTCAAGTACCTTTTTAACACAATACTACCACAAATATTCTTAAGCTTTAGTCATTCGAATTTGGATTTTACATTGAGACAATTCTCTAAGTTTTATTCCGACATCATTATTACCTTCTAACTCATGTTTTCAATGGTTTATACTACAAAATTTGTGATTGTTGATAATTTATGGTAATTTATGGTGATTGTTGATAATTTATGATAAAATATATCTTATTAAAACTCATAAACTCTGATAATAAGGATAACTTATTAACCTTATTATTATTAGACTCTAATAATAATTATTATTGAGTATATTGGTTCTTATTTTATGCTTCTTCAAGTGAGGAATCTTGATATTGAGTTACAATAGTGTTTTATTTCTTGTACAAGGTCTCTATATCAACCTTCTTTTCTTTTTACAATTCATCAACTTTCTTTTCATTACATTTTGATAACTGATCTGGCTTTGGTAGACAGATATACTTTTAAACTAACTACAACCAGTGTATTTCTTTAGAATCATTATAAAAATATGATATTAGAAGTGAGACCTGAGATTCCAGGGGTATTACCATTTATTTTTGAAGATCAACTGTAAGTGTTTGGTCGATATAAGTTAAAGTTTGATGCACTCATTAGTTCCTCATTGGTTTTTCTCATGCGTCATCGTAGACAACAGATTCTTTGGTTTGAATACCGGCTCTTTCGTTTGTGACTCTCTGCTCTCATTAGAATATCATTACATGGTAAAACCATTATATTATTTTCTTGAGTTGTTTGTATCATTTCCTAAACGCTATTTCATAAAATGAAAAGTGCTATAATCAACTACAATGGTTAAAGGTGTGACATAGCTCTCTCCATTACAACCATATAATAAAGAGAAATTCTAAATGAGTCACATAATTAAAGGTATATAGTTTTGTTATGACTCATTAATTCATTGGAAAAGTATATATTCTTGTAATCTTGGATGGTGATAATCTACCCATAATTGACGATGTATAATTCTCTGAAAGATTGCACGATTGATATGGTATACTGGCATGCTTTTATGGAGGAACAAATCTTTAATGCTGGTGTAACTACTTACCATCGGTTCATTTTAGTTTACATAGAACTTGAATTATTTGCATAATTTGTCACCAATTAAAGTGCTCTTAAATAATGAAATCTGTCCCAATTCACAATGGATAAACTCTGATATCTTATTACCTTTAGATAATTGTTGTTCACTTGCATCTGTTCATTATTCAATTTGATCTAACAGTCCTTGAATGTTGATCATATTATTCACTAATTATCTGGGTTGGATTACTGTTCTAATTGTCCTTTAGCAATAACAGTGGCTTGGTATTTCTCTGGTCTATTATTACAAGAACACAACTCTCTCAATATGATCTTGACGATTAAGATGTTGTGAACCCATTTGGAGTGCTTCCTTAGCTAAGACAGTCTAAGTCATATTTTATGGTTTGAACATTATGATACATCTAAATCGTACCTTATGATTTCAGTTTAGTTTAATTAACTGTTATGATGTTGAGTATAATGTTACATGAGGTTTCGTGATTCAAGGTTAATTGCATATAATGGATAAAGTTGTCTAAGGAGAAATGGAAAGGAGAAACTTGCAATTTTTTTAAGGATGATAACTAATTAGATGCTTAAGGTGGTAGAGAAGAAGTATCACAACAAGGGTAAGAAATCAGTAAGAAGAGGCAACTTATTTTGGAACATGATGGAAGAACATAACTTGGTACTCTAAAGGTATCACTATAAGGTCTATCTAAGGATGATGCACATAAAGAAGAAAATATTGGCAATCAACTAATGAAGTTGAATAATCATGGTAATAATAAAGGACATTTTTACGGAACCTGGACGGTATGATAACTTGGAGAAGATAAGCTGTGTGCATAACAACATCTATAACAATGGGAGAGCCACATGGTAAAGTTTTTCATAGGTGACTAACTATATGAATGAATTATGGATAACAAGATGTATGATCAGGCAATTTTATAAGCAGATTACATTTGGTAGCTATCTTAATGAATTTATTACCCAAGTTGGGAAATATAAACAACATTTCTAAGGTATATCAGTGCTATAGGAGAGGAGGAGAAGAAACCACAATGACTGGAGGTGAGAAATTAAAGTCAATTTAATAAAATAGAATAAAGTGAAGAAACTTCCATTTTTGAAGCCAGTGGACATGGAATAGTGGGAAATCAAGACATGGAGAAAATTAAAAATATATCTATGAATATCGGGTAGGAGATGAAGGGATGTTCTATCAAGAAGAAAGTTCTTTTAAAGGTATTGATGAGTGGAGCAAGAAACATGATTGGTAATGGTCATAATGATGATCTACATATTTTAAAAATGTGAAGGTGTGAAGTTGCATTATGACCAAGTGATAATAAACGAGGAAGATATAGGAAGGAATGTTGCTAGAAATTTTATAAGGATACATTGAGAAGGATTGTGTACATAGTGAAAAAAGAAGTGAAAGTCAATTAATACAGCTTGTACTTGACTAATTTTCACTCATTGTTTCATGAGTAGGACTTGCCATAAAGTTAAAAGAGGTTGTTTCCACATAACAGCTCACATTTAAATTTTTCATGGACAATGATGGTAGTCGTGTTTCCAACTGTTTCAAAATCTAAAATAATGATACTATTTAATAAGAAAGAGTCTTTTATGATAAAGCAATCAAATGGTATTGAGATACGAACTTGACAAACTCAATGAGATAAGAAAATATTTCTGTGGATGAAGTGCTAATTGTTAAATGAGTCAACATGGATCAACAAATCCTCGTGCAAGTAAATTAAGCATGATCTAAAATTAAAGCATGATGAAATAATGTTTATATGCAATTGCATATAGCGGTATTGGAATCAGTAAGCCAAAGGGTAAATGGATGTAAATCAAGGAATTTTAATTTTGAGATAGATGATGATGGAATAACTAGTAATATCTTAAACAAAGAATTTCACCAGAATTTCCTTGGGGAAGGAAGAATACATAACAAGAGATTAAGGCCCAAGATGATGAGGCTCATGTGAAATTTAACGATGTACTTAGATGATTATACCATTGGTGTAAATGATCAACTACCTAGTAGAAAGAAGTGGAAATGATTATTGAAAAGTAATTGACAACTTGATGAAACCATATTGACGATGTTTCATGATGTCATGGTAGCAGGATAAAGATGTACATATGGTTCTTATAGTGTTAATGTATCCATACGATGATAGCGATATGCATAAATATTATCACATTATGTCAAGGTATATTGACATATTCATTTACTACGTGATGATAAATATTTAATGTTGAATACTCATGATGGATATGATATGCATAACGTGGCATAAGAATTATGATGCTGTAATATGAGGTTTACTGACATGTGGTTCATTTATGTGAAGTCATGATATGTTTTTGATATAATTATGTTGATGGTATAACTGAAGCATGCGATAGTTGCGTACAAATTTATGACATGCATAAGCATGCAATGCATTATTACTCCTAATGTTGCGATTAATGTTTTCTTGATGACATGCATGGATTGGCATGTGGATTATTTTCTATGATACTATGATGGTATGGCTAATGCATTGGTTGCATGTTGAGGTATGATGATTCACAGGACTCCACAAATGGGCTGAGAGGGCCGGTTTATTTGATGATCTCGTGCGAGCCCATATGCACGAAGGAGAATAGGTAACACCATATGGGCTAGGGACAAAATCAATCAACACTACATATGCCAGTGGTTCCTTTGTCTTGTGTGTAGCTCTCAATGGATAGCTCTTGAAGGGCTATGGGACCATCTTGAGGAGGCCAAGTGCCTGATATTCTAGGCTAGGTGCCTGTTATTGGATTGGGATGCCGAAGTCTGGTGGGGTTGTAAGGACTTCTATGCCTGGGGCTGTGTGCCTTAGTAGTTGTGGAGGGAGTGGGCCAGCCTTGCGAGATGCCCAAATTCATTGAGTACCGTACCGGATGCCTGCCTTGGGGCAGATGAGGTTTGAGTCAGGCGCGAGCCTTGGGGCCAACCTTGGACTAGAATACAGATCGGGTCAGGCTTATGTCTGGTGCCGAAAGTGGGAGAAAGGACAAAGATTCCTTGAGATTTCCTGGGTGTTGTGGAACTTTCGATGCCTGCTGGTTATACTAGTTCAACAGAGGGTGTTGGCAACATCAAGTAAATAAAATAATAAATAATAAAAATAAAAATAATAAATAATTCAACTTAACTTCGAGACGAAGTTCCTTAAAGTGGGAGAGTATGTAATGTCCTCCCTTAATAATAAATAATAAAAATAATAAATAATACAAAAATAATAAATAATAATAAATAAATCACGTAATAATAAATAATAAAAAGATAAATGATAAATGTTAAAATAATAAATGATAAAAATATGCATAAGAAAATAAATAAAATTAATAAAAATAATAAATAAAATAGTTAATAACCATCTAAAGCTCTAAATAGAATAAATAGAAATAAAACAAGAAAACTAATCAAAAGAAGAAAATAAAACAAGAAAGCTAAAAATCAAAAGAAAAGTAAAGAAATAAAATAAGAAAGCTAAAAATCAAAAGAAAGTCGCATGTAGACACATGGAGTGTGTACATGTCGTTTCCCATCCAATGTTTGTTCTATTTATTAGATGGTGAGGAGGATGGGAGGCATTCCATCATTCCAAGATTCTATCTTAATGGTGTTTTAAGACATAGGAGTCACTGGCAGTAGTATGTTGATTGAGGGCTCGGGGGTGGCTAGTTGTAGCAAATCATTACACAATTGAGCCTACGGTTGGGTGGAGAGTCGTCATCAAAACCTTGTTGCGGTAAGCCTAATTCTACCACAGGTAAACACTATTCATAGTTTGAATTTAGTTTATTAATTATTGTTTATTTGGCTAAGGTAAGTGCCAATTTGATTTAAATTTAATGTTAATTAGAAAGTTAATTAGATATTTATTTTGGGCTGTTACAAATTTATTATCCTTCTTAGCTTGCTTGAGGGACATTTTTTCTGTATGGTTATAGTCATAGAAATACCCAGTCACCTACATCAAAAATTATTTTGTTGCGATGTTGATCTACCTTTAGTTTCATTCTGTTCTGTGACAAAGTGAGGTTATCCTTTAAGAGTTGGAGAACTTTTTGTTGATGCTCGATGTGATTTTCCACTCCTTGAACCTTAGATTTTTCTCTTAAATATGATGTGAAGGACGGTGGATGATATCCATAAAGTGCCATAAATGGGGTAATTGTTGCTGCAGTATGAAAGGAAGTCTTATACCACCATTCAGCCAGAGGCAACCACTTGACCCATTGCGTTTGTTTATCAGATACAAAGCAACAAAGATATCCTTCCAAAAATTTGTTCACTATATCAGTTTTCCCATTAGATTGGGGATGATAAGATGAAATATGAGCTGACTGAGTACCCAGACAAGAAAATAATTCTGTCCAAAAATTTCTAGTGAAAATGGGATTTCTGTCACTTACAATAATATTTGGGTTTCCATGTAGCTTTTGAATTGTTTCCATAAATGCAGTAGCAACTGTACTAGGTTTAAATGGATGAGATAATGCACAAAAGTGTGCATACTTGGTAAGTCTATCAACTACCACCATGATGACACTTTTTCCTTCGGACTTGGGTAAACCTGTGATAAAATCTATTGAAACCTCCTCCCAACATCGACTTGGAATGGATAAAGTTTGTAACAGACCTGGAGTCTTAATTGTCTCAACTTTATTTTATTGGAAAAGCAAACATTCTACCACAAAATTTTGAATATCATATTTAAGGCCATCCCAAAAAAATTCCTTCTTAATCCTGTGGTAAGTTTTTAAAAATCTCGAGAGCCCTCCTAATGGAGAGGTGTGCAATTCTAGAAGAATCTTTTCTTTGAGTCGGGAATTCTTACAGAGGTATAAGTGATCTTTGTACCATAACAAATTGTTTTTCCAACTAAATGTATCAAATGTACTGGGATCTTGCTACAACTTTTGAATGAGTGCCCACACTTCTTCGTCATTCTTCGATTCATCCCTTGCTTTGTTTATCCAATTTGGTTGCATAATAGGAATGACACAAAAAAATGCTTCCACGTCCTCATCCTTTCTTAAGAGGGCATCTGCAACAACATTTTTCTTCCATTTTTTGTAGATAATTTCAAAGTCATAACCCAACATATTTGTGGTCTATTTTTGTTGCTCTTATGAAGATAATCTTTGTTCTAAAAAGTATTTAAGACTATCATGATCTATTTTTAATTTGAAGTGTTTTCACATTAAGTAAGGTCACCATTTCATGTAGTATTGCCAACATTTCCTTCTCGTAAATAAATTTGTGTAAATACCTTCCTTTGATTGGATGAATTTCGAAAGAAATGGGTCTTCCTTCTTGCATTAAAACAACACCAATTCCATTTCTCGAGGCATCAAATTCCACAATAAAGGTTTTTGTGAAGTCTGGTGTAGCTAAGACTGATGCTTGGCACATTGATTCTTTAAGATGTTCAAAGGCATTTGTTGCTTCTAGAGTCCAAGAAAATGCATCTTTTCTTCAGTAGTGTTGTTAGAGGTGCTGTTAGTCTCCCATAATTCTTAACAAAACTTGCGATAATACCTTGTCAACCCGAGAAATCCTTGTAGATGATTTATGGATGTGGGGATTTTCCATTCCTTAATGGCTTTAATTTTGCTAGGGTCTACCTTAACACCTTCATGAGATACAATATGACCCAAATATTCCACCTCTTGTATGCCAAAGAAACATTTGGAGGTGTTTTCATATAATTTTTTCTCCTCCAATAGTTTGAGCACCTTGTCAACATGCTGAACATGATCCTTCCAAGACTTGCTGTAGATTAGTATATCATCAAAAAATACTAACATAATTTTTCTAAGGAAGGGTTTGAAAATGGAATTCATTAAACCTTGAAATGTAGAAGGTGCGTTGGTAAGGCCAAAATGCATGACCAAAAATTCATAATGAGCCTCATGAGTTCTAAATGTTGTTTTCGGAATGCCTTCAGTGTTCATTCCGATTTGATGATATTTTGAACGAAGATCCAACTTGGTGAAGTAAATTGCTCCATGTAATTCATCCAATAATTCATCAATGACAGGAATGGGAAATTTATCTTTAATAATGAGCTTTTTGAGCTCCCTATAATCAGACACATGCGCCATATCCATACTTCTTGTACACCATAATACTGGAGTAGAGAAAGAACATTGACTAGGTTGAATTATACCAGACTCTAGCATTTCTGCAACCACACGTTCAATTTCATTCTTTTGGGCATATGGATTTCTGTAAGGCCTAATGTTTGGAGGAACACTTACTGGAATCAAATCAATAGCATGATCATGATCATGAATAGGTGGGAGGCCTTTGGGAGTCTTAAATACCTTGGAATGATTGTCCAAAACATTTTGGAGATCTCGAGATATAGATGATTTGGATGTGGGAACCTCTAGTGAACATAATTGTGCAATTACTCCCCGTTGTTCTTTCTCTAAAAGCTTTGTCATGCTATTAGATTTGATTATCTATCCCGGTTTCCCTGTGATAACCCTTAATTCAAATTCCTTTCCTTCCAATCATCGACATTTCAAAATCTTTTGACATATTTTGAGCAAATTCATGGCTCATCCTATCATCATTGTTGGTAAAACATAGATCATAAACGTATACAAGAGTGACTAGTAGTTTTTTTTCTCCATCTTCATGTAGAGATTGCTTCCTGCCACTCCCTTTTTAAAGCCTTGTTGTTTTAGATAATGATCCAATCTTGCGTACCAAGATCTAGGAGTTTGTTTCAATCCATATAATGCCTTTTTCAACTTGCATACAAAGTCTTTTCCTTTTACTAGGTCAAATCCTTCTAGTTGTTCCATGCAAACTTCTTATTTTAGATCACCATTTAGGAACGCTGATTTCACGTCTATTTGATAAAATTGAATTATTTTTAACAAGAAAATGCCAAAAACATCCTTATAGCCTCCATGCCAGCTATCGGTGCAAAGGTTTCTTCAAAGTCGATTCCTTCTATTTGTGAATAACCTTTACAAACAAGCCTTGCATTATTTATGATGATTTGTCCATCTTCATTCATTTTGTTTTTGAACACCCACTTGGTTCCAATTATATTTTTATCTTTTGGACAAGGTACAAGGTCCCATGTTTCATATTTTTGATTTGGAACATTTCTTCTTCCATTGCTTCTACCCAATGAGGGTCCTTACTAGCTTGAACAAAGTATTCTGGTTCTACCATGGATAATAAATCAACATTATCTTTTCTTGGCGAATTAGTCATCCTTATTCGGGTCTGTAGTCCATCATTTATATTCCCAATAATTTATTCTTCCGGACGGTTTTTTTGAACAAATTTTACTTTTGATGGAGTTTGAGATGGCTCCTTTTGATTTTCTTGCTCCTTTTCTCCTTTTGTTGTATCTTCTTCAAAATTTTCAAGAATAAAATCTTCTTCACAGATTTGAATATCCTTTTCTGGGAGTGCGTCATCAATCTTACATCAATTCTTTCTACTATCTTTCATAGTCGATTATTGTAGCATTTGTATGCTTTTATCCTTGTAGAATATCCAAGAAATATTCCTTTATCAACCCGGGAATCAAACTTGCCTTGTGAGTGATCATTTATCTTCATAAAGAATTTACTTCCAAAAAGCTGAAGTATTTTACTGAAGTAGGTCTTCCTTTCCATAATTCATATGGAGTCTTGTCATTATTTGGTCTTAGTTGGGCTCTATTCAAGATATGCACTACCGTTCCAATTGCTTCTCTCCAAAACTTGGCTTCTAAATCAGTTGCTAGTAACATTTTTCTTTTCATTTCTTGCATGGTTCTGTTTCTTCTTTCCACTACATTTTGTTTAGGAGTTCTAGCTATGGAATTTTTTCTTTTGATTCCATGTAGATCACAGAAATCATTGAATTCCTTTGAAGTAAATTCTCCTCCTCTATTTGTTCTAAGACACTTGATCTTTGATTCTTTTTCATTTTATTAAAACATTCAAATGCTTCAGATTTAAACTTTATAAAGAATACCCACATTATTCTAGTATAGTCATCGACAATTAGAACAAAGTACCTTTCGCCTTGTAGAGCTGGATTTATTGTTGGTCCACATAAATCTGCATGTATGATCTCCAAAGGTTTTGATGTTGAGATCTCCTTAGTCTTGAAGCAGGTTCTAGTTTTCTTTCCATGTTGACATGGGCCACACACAACTTGATATGGCTTGACAATTTTTGGAATGTCCCTTACTACATTTTTTTTATTGATATTAACCAATTTATCAAAGTTTAGATGCCCCAATCATTTGTGCCATAACTAATTTTCATCTGCTCGACTCATGTAGCATTTATCTTCTTGAATTTTACTCAAAATATATACGTTGTATGGTGTTCTTACTCCTTTTGCCACAAGTTCTCCTGAGGAGGAATTCCTTATCTCACAAACTTTAGTAATGAAGATAACATTATGTCCTTGGTGAAAAATCTGGTTAACACTTAAAAGATTGTGTTTGAGTGCTTCCATCAGTAGTGCATTTTGAGATTTTCCCTTTCCATTAACAAGAGAAACAATCCATTTTCAAGCAATTTTAGCAGATCCACTTCCAAAATATACGTTTACATCATTCTCATTTAACGAGATAAACTTATTTTGGTAACCTATCATGTGTATTGAACATCCACTATCCACAAACCATTGGTTTTCATCACTATGTGCACATAAAGCTAGACCACATTTATCAATAGCGGGTTCTTCCTTCTTCAATTCTTCTCTTTTGAATGAACAATTTTGTGTATCATGGCCATAACCATTGCATTTTGAGCAAACAAGATCATACTTAGCCAAAGGGTCAAATGAATTGTAAGCCTTGATCTGTCCTCGTGCTTTTGGGCTACGTGGCTTGCTTTGATGATTGATATTATATCTTGAAACATTATCCTTATGAGCTTTACAATGATTATCTTGATGACCAAAGTTTTTACAATGAAAGAAATAACCAAGAAAGATTGTTTGATACCTGTTAGGATAGCCTTGACTTGATGTAGTATTCTTCCTTGGAGGTAGCCTTCCTTCATTCCTTGGGTTGTTGAAGGTGGACCTTTTCTCTTGGTGGGATGACTTCTCCTCTTTTAGATGACTGCAAAGGATGTCAACATAAATTCTTTGGATTTTTACATTCTCCTTTGTACTTGATGATTCTCCTTTGAAACCAATTCCAGATTTGTCATGTTCAGGTCTTTGAGTATTAAGGATGTTATCAAGAGTTTGAGAGCTTTGCCAACTCTTTTTAACTTGATCTAACTATTTTCTTAGGGAAACAATTTTAGCTTTGCATTTTTCGCAAATTTATTCTCTTTCTTTTAGTTTATTGTTCAAGAATTCTTCATTCCTTTTTTCTTCCTCTTTTTCCACTTTGCAAGAAATGACCTTCTTTCATAATTTCTCATTTTCTTCAATGGCACTCATTGTAAATCATCCACATTTCCTTCTTCTTCTTGTTCAGAATCATCTTCATTTGTAAATGTCGTAAATAATACTTCACTTCTTCCAGCATAGTTATCTTCTTTATCAGACTCATCAGCATCTCTTTTGTGTAGAAAGGTATTTTTAGTTGATTTCTTCTTAGTAATCTCGAATTCTTCTTCATCAAAGTTATCTTGTTTTGAGGAGAAATTATTCTTGTTAAACACTTTCTTCTTGAACATCTTCTTTTTATATTCATCTTCATCATCACTATCATGTTTATGAGGATAGTTTGTAGCATAATGTCCTATTATTCCACATTTAAAACAAATGAGAGGATACTTTCCTTTGAGCTCGGACCCTTTCATTAGTTTTCTTACAAATTGAGCTAGTTTAGATTCAGTGTCAGAATCATCACTGTTATAATTATAAATTTTCCCTTTCTTTGATGACCTTAAAGCTTTGAATGCAACTTCCCTGGAGTTAGGGATTACTTTTCTCATTTCATATGCAATGAGAATCCCATGAAGTTCATTCATTTTTAGGTCATCCAAGTCCTTCATTTCTTCTATGGCATTGAATTTGGAATCAAAACATTCTGGAAGTGATCTCAAAACCTTTTAGACAACTCTGCTTTCTTCAACAGTTTTCCCTAAACCTTTAAGTGAGTTAACAACTTCATCTACTCGAAGGAAATACGCTGCAATATCTTCTTCATCATCCATCTTAAGACTCTCAATTTGTCTTCTATGTGTTTGGAGTTTTTGTTGGGTCTCCATAATACTAGTGATTACCCCATTACTATTGTAGTTGTACCCCTTATTAATATTTTTGTTCCCCTATTGTGCCCATATTGTTACTATTGTGCCCCATAGAAGCCCACTATTGTTATTATTGTGCCCTTACATTATTATTGTTATGTAGGCTCTGATTATGTTATGACCCCTTAGACTCCTATATATATGAAAGGAGGTCTTTTCATTTGTATCATTCAAGAATTGTTCATTTATGTAATGTAAAGGAGGTTTCCCCCTCGAAGAGGCTGAATTCTAAGGTGTTGATCTATCTTTTCTATCTTTTCTTGAGCTGGTTTCATAACATTTGGTATCAAAGTTTTGGATTCTAGGGTTTCGCTGCTCCAAACAGGTCATCGTGGAATTTTCGCTATAACGTTTTTTTGGCGACATTTTAAGAGTTGAAAAAAAAAACCTATTTGAGAAGACATCATGCTAAATCTCGGGTCCAAATTTCAGAGAATTTTGCGCTATAATTGCGGAGATATGATCTGAGGAAGTTGGTCTTCTTGCAGACTCCTGAATTACATTCCAAACAGGTGACCTGGGGAAAATCGTCATAAATTTTTCTTTGAGCATTGGATAGAAATTTCATAAAAAGGTACAGAATGAGGACGGACTGTAGTTTCTTCTAGATATTTTTCAGAGCCAGAGGTCGAAACAGTGACTCATGGAACGTCGTACAAGTTCGCTCTACTGAATTAGTCTATAATTAGGTCACTGTGGGAGATTTGGCAAACTCTTCATTGGAGAATCCAATTGGGGTCAGACTAGTGGCATTGGAAAGAGGACACCGAGGGCTACCACAGGTTGCAATTTCAAAACTGGATGATCTGAAATTACAGAGATACATCAAAGGCAATATCGAGCTCCTACAAAGTGAAAAAGGTGTGTATATTTTTTAATGTTTGCTTAAGCTTGGTTTCAAAATTTATTTTGAAGGAATTCAAAGGGCATAGTGAAGCATTATTATCAGTAATTGATGCCCTGAAGAAAGAAGATGGAAACACCTAGTAGGTGACCTGAAAGCTCTAGCATGACTCATGAAGAAGAGGAAGAAATGCAACATGATATATCAAAATTACGAGACCAAGTGCAACAAGTGTCACTTGCACAAAAAGTAACAGAATCTAAGATAGATTGTTTAAAGAAAGGTGTAGAAGCTAAGATGAATGACGTGGAAGCTAAGATGGATGATTTGAAGATAGATTTGAAAATAGACATGGAAGAATTGAAGATAAATATGAATAAGTTGCTACAAGAAAGGGTCACTAAGGGTGAAAGGGTAGTAAAGGAAACTCATGATGAGAACAAAAGAAATGTTAATCATGATTCCATAGACTCTAATGTTGGATCGAAGACCCACCATATTCCCAAAATCGATATGAGGAAGTTTGATGGCAAGGATCCCGCAACATGGATATTACAGATGGAGCAATTTTTCGATCTCAATAGTGTGCAAAACACACAAAAGGTACGTATGGCAACTTTATATTTGGAACCAAATCAGTTTGTATGGTATCAATGGCTTTGCTCTTGTAAACAATTTATCACTTGGGCAATTTTTACGGAAGAATTGATGGCACATTATGAGGATACGAAAAGCAACACTTTTTTTAGCCAATTGATAAGTCTCAAACAAAAGGGTTCAATAATGGAGCACATTGAGGAGTTCCAAAATTGAACATAAGGGTAAGAGATATTCCAGAGGAGCATAGGATTGATGTGTTCATAGGGTCTTTAAAGGATAATATCCAACATGATGTTCGCCTTTGGGAACCTGATTCATTAGAGAAGGCATTCAGGTTAGCAAGAAAAATGGAAAGCAAAATTATCGCAACCAGGAAGCATACCACTCACAACTATAAAGACGGAAGTGTTGTTGCCCCTAGTCTTCCACAACCTATAAGGTTGACACCACAACAATTGGAAGAAAAAAGAGCAAAAGGGCTTTGTTACAGTTGTGATAGAAAAACACTAAGGGTCATAAGTGTGCTGAGAAGAAATTATTCTACATAGATTGTAAGAGGAGGAAGAAAAGGAGAAAGAAAGGTCAAAAGAAGAGGATATACTCCAGGAACAAAGCCTAGATGAAGAACAAATTAATCCGACCATATCTTGAATGCATTGGTGGGAATTACCACTCCTCAAACCATCAAGATAGAAGGAGAAATCAAGAAGAAAAAGGTAATAGTTTTGATTGATTCAGGAAGTACTCACAATTTTATTCATTGTAAGGTAGCAAAAGAATTGAATTGCTTCTTATATACAGCACCAGAGTGTCAAGTGATGGTTGCAATGGAGGGACAATAAATTGCTCTGGAAAGTGCCATAATATCAAGCTATCCATGGGAGAATATGTATTGACTAGCCCAATGCTTTCCATTCCAATGGGAGGTGTTGATGTTGTACTAGGAGTCCAATGGCTACAATCCCTGGGTACATAGCTTTTAATTTTCAATAACTTTTCATCAAATTTTCTACGGAAGGAAAGGAAGTTGAATTAAGGGGTATTGCGGGGAAACTGTGAAAGATAATCAGCTCTACTGTATGACAAAGCTTCTTAAGAAGGAACAATGAGGTGTCATTGCACAATTATGTTCGCTAGATTTTTCCACATCGAATCATCTATTTCTCCAGATCTCCAAATAGTCCTGGACAATCATTCCAAGGTATTTGCGACTCCCAAAGGTCTCCCACGTGTTCGTGATCATGATCATGATATTCATTTGATTCCAGGAAGTGTTCCTCCAAACATCGGGCCATACAAATATCCCTATGCCCAAAGGAGTGAAATTGAACGTATGGTTGCATAAATGCTAGAGGCTGGTATAATTCAACCTAGTCAAATTTCTTTCTTTGCTCCAGAGTATTGGTGCATAAGAAGGATGGATCATGGTGCATGTGTTTGGATTATAGGGAGCTCAATAAGCTCACTTTAAAGATAAGTTTCCATTCCTATCATTGATGAATTACTGGATGAATTGCATGGATCAATTTACTTCACCAAGTTGGATCTTCGTTCAGGATATCATCAAATCAGAATGAAGACTGAAGACATTCCGAAACAACATTTAGAACTCATGAGGGTCATTATGAATTTTTGGTCATGCCTTTTGGCCTTACCAATGCACCCTCAACATTTCAAGGTTTGATGAATTCAATTTTCAAACCATTCCTTAGAAAATTTGTGTTAGTATTCTTTTATGATATACTAATCTACAGCAAGTCTTGGAAGGATCATGTTGAACATGTTGACAGGGTGCTACAACTATTGGAGGAAAAACAATTATATGCAAAAAGATCCAAATGTTTCTTTGGAGTACAAGAGGTGGAATATCTGGGTCATATTGTATCTCATGAAGGAGTTAAGGTAGACCTTAGCAAAATTAAAGCCATTGAGGAATGGAGAATCCCCACATCCAGAAAGCATCTGCGCGGATTTCTTGGGTTGACAGGGTATTATCACAAGTTTGTTAAGAATTATGGGAGAATAGCAGCACCTCAAACAACACTATTGAAGAAAGATGCATTTTCATGGACTCCAGAAGCAACAAAGGCCTTC
>APFE031249989.1:20156-31892 GCA_000404065.3 Pinus taeda
TTCCCCTTTGTATTCTAGAAATACGTTAAAACCGCGGAAATGTATTAAAAGTGACTTTTCTGTGGATCTCAAAATCTATGCAATAATTTTTATATAGCCATTGGGTCTGGCTAATCGCATCGCACATATACATGTATAAAGGCCCCGCTCCATAATGTTTCCCCAATTACGATCTGCCGATGTGATTGATCACAATCGCATATCGCAATAACCCTGGGTCGTTTGGCGAATGCTCCACTGTGTTGGACAATTGTGATTCTGCGATGCAACATGGGCCATCAATTTGTGTGTTTGATCGACTATCCATGTTGACTCCATCGATCACCATTGCAAGTTTCACATAGTCTGCGCCGATATCCACCAATTCCCACCACCGATTGCAATCTGCCAACTGGATCTGGATCGTTGATCGGTCAGATCTAACGGCTAATGTGCATTCATTTCTCAAGCCTCCAATGCTCTGTTTTTTACTACTTTCTTGTGTTTTTCCGCCTATTTGAAGGATTTTCTCTTGCGATTATTTTGATCTTTTAAATGATTTTCAAAGACTCAGAGAGTGTTTTGGATCTATTTGGCACCGCACTTCAGGGGCTAACACTATCTCCTTCTGGGGATGAAAGCCTCCTTGTGACGTTTCAATAACCACAGACTGATGCCTTTCTTGTAAAATCAAAGTCAAAACTATCTCTTAGTGTTCCATTGGGCATGGAGTTTATTTTATATAGAAAATAAAACTGAAAAACGTATTTACAATATCAGGGCCTTAAAGCCTTAAATGAAATAAAGTTTCAAGAACCGCCCATTGACTGGGCTACCAAAACCATCTTCTCCTTCCAGACTGTGCAGAATAAAGGTATTGTTCCACTGAATTTGAGTGATAACAAATGGACCTGTCCATAAGGAGTCAAACTTACCATGATTACCTTTACTTTCCTTCAATCCATCCCATTCGAGAATCCAGTCACCAACTTGGAAATTGTCCACTTTTGCCTTCCTGTCAAAGGTTTCTTTGATTTTCTTCTGATGAAATTTTGACTTCTCAACTAGCTGCTCTCTGATTTGATATAATTCAACCAGGTTATTCATTATCCTTACCATGTCATTTGTTTCATCCTATTCTTCTTGAAATAATTTGGCCACAGGGTGAATCATTTGGATAGGAAAAACAACGTCAACACCATAAACCAGCTTAAATGGAGAATTTCCTATGGACTTCTTGTCGGTAAATCTGTCAAGCCATAGAGAAAAATTCAACTTGGAATCCCAGCTCTTTTTGTTGTCCTCCAATAGTTTTTTTATTATCCTTACAACGATCTTGCTAGATGATTCTGCCAAGCCATTACCTTGAGGATAATATGAGGTAGAATGCACCAATTGTATGCCCATGGATTCAATCATGTCCACCAATTCCTTTTCCTTGAAAGCTATTGCATTATCAATGAATAGTTTGCTTAGGCACCCAAATCTAGTGAAAATGTTCTCATTCAAGAACTTTATGACAACTTGATGATTAGCATTCTTAGTGGGTATAGCCTCAATCCACTTGGTGAAATGGCTACAAAGATCCATTTGTGCTGGCCACTAGAATGTGGGTTAATATCACCTATAAAGTCCAAGCCCCACTACTGGAAGGGACCATTGGCGTGTAGTGGCTTCAAGGGAAGAGATTTTAGTTTTTGTCTTCCTACAAACCTCTAACATGTGTCACAAGACCTCACAAAAGAACACACATTAGTGAACAAAGTAGGACAATAATACCCAGCTCTTAGGATCTTATGGGCTATGGTTTTCCAATAATGATGCCCTCCACAGATGCTAGAATGGAACTAGTGCATGAATTCCACAGATTGTCCTTTATCTAGGCATCTCGAGAGGATTCCTGATGGGTCTCTCCAATAAAGCAAGTTTTTAGTAATGCAAAATTTGGTTGATCTGAGCTTAATGGCCCAGGCTTGACTTGAGCTAGGCCCTTGAGGGACTTCTAACTTCTACAAAAAATGAACTATACTAGAATACTATTCACAGGTGGCTAGATTTTCAGCCAAAGATTGATTCTACTCTTGCTCTTCTGCTACTTTCTCTATCTACTCATCACTTGAATTTGAACCTATGCAATTGATGTCTAACAAACTGGAATTTTCCTCAGTCATAAGTTTAGCCAAGCACTAGCCTTTGACAAGATTAGTGGGCCTTACCTCTATGTTAAACTCCATGAATTTTTCAATTCATTTTGATCTCTTTCCATCAATATCTGGCCAAGTTAGGAGATCTTTTACTAAGGCTGACGGTACATATGCAGTCACTTTGGAATGAAAAATATAAATTCTAAATGCCTTTAAAGATTTTATGAGAGCATAAGCTTGCTCTTCAATAAGGTTGTACCTTAGTTCAGTGTCCCTTAGAGTTTTGCTAAAAAAGGCCATGGGGTGCTCTATGCCTTCATCATTTTTCAGCAACATAACTGCTACAAGTGTTTCATAAGAGGAAAAAGAGAAGATATAAAACTCCTTGGTGTAATTCGGGCTGATTAGAGTGGGAACTTCCATGATAGCTTGTTTAATGGCTTCAAAAGAGCTTCTTGCAGCATCTGTCCATTTTATTCCTAATCCTTTCTTCAACATGGAAGTGATGTGCTTCACTAGTTCTGGAAAGTTTGTAATAAACCTCTTGACAAAGTTGATCTTACCCAAGAAAGATTGAATGTCCCTTTTTGACCTTGGGATGGACAATGTATGAATTGCTTGAACTCTTGTTGGATCCATCTCAACACCTTCAACAGAAACAATATGTCCCAGCAGTTTTCCTTCTTCAAGATCAAACTATGACTTCTTTGGGTTCACAAAAATTCCAAACTATTTGCACTTTAGAAACACCTTCTTCAAATGCTGCAAATGGTCCTTGTGAGTGATGGAAAAGAGATTTATGTCATCAAGGTAAATAAGGACAAGCTTGTCCTTCTCTCCCACAAAGGCTATGTCCATGGCACTCTGAAAAGTAGCCCCAACATTCATCAATCTGAAAGGCATCTTGGAGTACATGAAAGTGCAGGCAGTATTTTCCTAATCTTCTAGATGTACAAAAATTTTATTGTGACCTGAAAATCCATCTAGGAAAGACATGACTCTAGTCCTTGAAACTTTTTGCAGCAAGTGTTCCATCTTATGCAGGGGATAGTTGTCCTTTTTAGAGCATTTGTTCAGATTCTTTAATTCAACACAAAGCCTGATTTCTCCATTCTTCTTTATTACTACTACAAGGTTAAGTATCCACTTTGAATACCTTAGGGGAACTATGATCTTGGCATCCAATAGCTTCTTGATTTCCTTTTCAATCAAAGGCAATAAGAGATGGATGATAGGTCTTAATTTCTTCTTAAAAGGGATGGTGTTCTTCTCTAGTGGAATCTTATGCTAAATGATGTTAGTGTCATAGGTCTTAAGATCATTGTATTCCAAACAAAAAATATCAACAAATTGTTTCATTAAGGTGCAATACTCGGAACTCTGGGGAGAATACAAGTGAGTGGACAGATTTATGTACTTTGGATGGGTTGGACTCCCTACATTATGTTTATGAACAACAGACTCATTTTCCTTTTTGGAAAGCTTATAAATTACATCATTATAATTAAACAACTTCTCTAGGGGCACCAATCCTTTGGGTATATGGTTACTAGGCAGCTAAACAATGTTTTCCTGACCAATCTCATCCTTTAGCTTGGACTGGTTGCATTCTTCCATGGTTTCATTTTCTTGGTCAATATGCATTTCAAAAAATTCATAAACAACTTGTAAAAACCTATTAATTTCATCATCATCTTCAAAAACTCTCCAGTATTTGACATTGTTAGGCGGAGATGGTCTATATTTCACTTGAGCTTCATAAGTCAACTTGGGAGGCAAAGGAGGAATAAATGTGCTAGTAGACATGAAAAGGGAATTAGCAAGTTGGTTCTTCATTCTCGAGATGTAAGAAATGCTGAAAATATTAAAAGAGTCCTTAAGCTTCCATACCTCATCTCTGTATGCTTTCAACCATGGATGCTTTGCTTGGAAAGTTTTGTTGACTTGCTCAATGATAAAGTTTGTGTCTCCAAACACTTTCAAACTTTTGATGCCCATTTCTTTAGTAGCGTTTAAGCCCAATATCAAGGCTTCATACTCTGCTATGTTATTTGTGACCTAAAAAGTTAATTTGAAAGATAAATGAATGCATTGTTGTGTGGGGGACACAAGGGCTACACCTGCCCCTACAACTTCCTTAGAGCAAGCTCCATCAAATAACATGTCCCAAATTTGTGGGCCTTCTTCCTCTATGATTTGGCAAGCTAGTTTCTTAAGCTACATGGAGGCCAACTGGGATTCTTCAATCTAAAGAATACAAACTCCAAAATCAGTGTCGACAACATAGATGGGATGATTAGTGGGATTTCTTTCATCACTTATAATATAAGACAACTGAGTTTCTCTGTATAATCTCTTGCTCTCACCTCCAAAAACTAGGACAATAGCATAGGACAGATCATTTTGTAATGTTCCACCTAATCTCTTGATCCAACCTATGGAAAGCAACATGCCAAAATTGAGGGGTACATTTTCTACCACAATATCCATCATCATGCTCTTCATGGGCAGCTGAGACAAAGTGATGGCTAGGTCCTTGATTAATCCCAGACATTTCGTTTTTCTATAGTTAAAATAAAACAAGTCATGAAAAGGCTTGGTAATGTCAAGACCCAACTCATCCATGATAGCGTTGGGTATTAGATTATGGTTGGCTCCATTGTCCAGAAGGCAATTGTGAAAGATTTTTTCATGAATAGTCAGAGAGACATAGAATGATGGGGATATGTCATCATAATTTTCAATCATTGGGCTAAAAACAACAGTTGGTTTGTCATCTTGCAGATTTACATAGTCAGTGGAGATTTGGATGGCAGTAGGATCAAGGGCCTCGAGGATAGATCTCTTGAAGGACTCATTCTTCACTAGTTCAATCAGAGGTATAGGTATTCTTAACTTCTAAATTTCTGATTGAAAACTAAAAGGAGAAGGAGACTTGTCCACGCCTCTTACCTTGTTTGTTGGAGCTTTGAGGATGATGGGATCAACTATTGGTCGCTTCTGCTTATTAGCATGCTGTATTGTAGGGACAAAAACTCTTTGAACATGAGTTTCCTTGGCATTATTCATCTTTGACCTCAGATCATATCTATGTTGATCTTCATTTTGCATAATAGCTTCACCGTCCCATTCTTGGTTGATTTGGTCATTGAGTAATTACTTTTCATAGGCAGATGAGGTCAAAAGGGAGGCATTACCTTTGTCTTCCAGACAATGGATCTCATCATCTTCTTCAAACTACTCTTCTTCCATGACTACATTCTAGAAAGGGGTCTTCACCCTTTGGTCTTCATTGGCATCTTTGCTTCTTTGCAAAATATGCAACTGCTCATTAGCTCTTCTATGTGGATTTGGATTTCTAGGAGCAAAGGTATTAAGAACTCTTGCTTTCCCAGGGTGTTGCTCAACCTTTAATTTGGAGATTTCAAAGGCAAATGAATCTATCATCTTGGTCATTTTATCTATCTTGGGATCCGAATATGATGAAGATTTTCTCCTCTGTCTCCTTTTATCAACATTCCCCTTGAGCTTCTCTGCAACCATGATGCTTGATTCTACTTCCAAGGCTGCATCCTTCATATCAGCCAAGGTAGCATACCATCTCTCCCTCAATAGTAGACAGAAGTCAAAATCAAACTGGCATAGGTGAGTTTAGCAGAGCTAGTGGTGGGTTTTAGTTCAGCTGGTATCTTGTTGTACGTGCGGTTAATCCTCTTATTAAAATTAGACAAAAACTCATCATTTTCCCTCTTTAAGTTCCCAAACTCGGTGTGGTAGTAGAGTAGATCCTTCTTATCCCCCCAATGCTTTAGGAATGCATCATCTAAAGCCTCAATATCTGCTATAGACCTTGGGGCTAGTTATCTGAACCATTTCCTAGCCTCTCCATCTAGACCAAGGAAAATTTTAGGGGCTAATATTCACCCATGGGCTAATTTTCTATACTTTTTCCAAAAAACATTCGCCAATTTCCATTTTTTTGTAAAAATGATTTGCCAAAATTTTATAGAATGAAATTATTTTACCCTAAAAATCACCAAAAAATTATACATAGACTATATAAAAAAATTATAAATTTGAATATTTTTACAAAAATACCTCCAAACATTTTATAGATTTCATATTATGGACTAGTGGGATTCACCAAGGTTTCTAAAATTTAAGATAAATTTCCACCCTTAAAATTTTCCCTGGTCTAGACTTTGGACAAAGACTCTCATCCATACATCGTCTTCACTAATGTCCAGGTTACCAGCGTAGCTATAGAATGATTCAAGATGTTCCTTAGCTATAGCACCTTCAGTCCTAGTGATATTCTCTAGTAGGCATGGCACTCAAAGGAGTGGGAAGTACTAGAGGTCCATATCTAGTAGCTATGATTCTTTCCATTTTGATAGGTTCTTGTGGTCCTGCCATAGCTGTGGTGGCTATAAGGGTATCAAAAGTCTAAATGGTAGAAGGTTGGGGAGTGACTAATAGGACTAAAGGTGTATGATGGATAGGAGGTGAGATTTCCTTTGGGCTTACAACAAAAGGAGAAACTAAAGAATAAGGAGCTTCATCAATTTCTGAGATTTTTTCTTCACTACTAGTATTAGATGCTATAGTCTCAACATGTATTTTTTCTATTATAGGATTTTCTTGAAGAGATATAGAATATTGTTTAGAGCTACCTAAACTTGATGCCCCTTTCTACAATGCCTTCGTTTCTTTAATGATTTTTTTAGGGTCAGATACTAGGTTAGCTTGTGGCTTCTGAGGATTTCTTTGAGTATGCCTAATAAACTGAGCCAAAACTATCAAGTGGAGTTTCCAAGAGGTTCGTCCTCCAGTAGAGTCGCCAGATAGATGATTACAACCCAAAAAGTGCCCAAACTTTGTCTATCATTAGCTGGATCTGTGTCATCTCCCATGGAACCTAAGCTTCAGTCTCCTCTCCCCAATAACGGCGCCAATTATGTCATTACTCTAGGAAGCTCTCCTAGGTTTTAGCTTGGAGATGCTTGGAAACATATAAATCTTCAATATTGTTCTCTGAACTATTGGAATGGATGATGCTTTGGATCAGGTTAGATGACTGTTTCAACTCTGTTTTCACTCAAGACATGCATGAACACCCTCAACTTTACAAGGATTTAGACCACTAATGCTCAATAGTTTATAGATTCAATGGATAGATGGAGAATACTGACTATACCAGTAGATACATACATAAATACATATGAATGGCTAGCTACAGGAAGTAAATGAAGCTTGCAAATATAATTTATCTACACAAAGATAAGATGACAGTTATCTGGCATTAGACACAGAAGAAAACATGAATAACCTACTCAAATGCAAGCTTAGAATAGAAGAGAAAATGGGAATTGAACATGTAACAACAAAAGAATCTTACATTGTTGGAATGAAGATGAGAAGCTAGAGGAGCTGAGTATCCATAGTCTCCAAAAGTTGAACCACTCATCCTTCTAACTTTCAGCCATTTATAGGCCTTTTACAATGCTTATGAGCTCTCAAAGGCTCAAGGTGTCTTAATCTATGCTTTCTTTCTTTTTAACGACTTGATGCCATGAATAGACATGCATGAACTTAGAGTTTCTTTTTCTAACAACAGTAACCAAATTATGGTAATCTTGCCTTGCTGTCAGGTGGCCCGCTCATGCCAGCGATGCTCCATGATAATTTCTGTTGGTTTGGTTATGTTGCATTGTTGTTTTACCCTTATGACCATATATTCAATTATTTTAGTTCACCTGTTGACTGTTAAAAATAAGAACAAAGCCAAACAGATCTATCGAGTCTATTCACAATCACTGTCGCCTATCGCAAATGGCTTGTCCCTTTGTTTTTTAGAAATACATCAAAACATTGGAAATGCATTAAAAATGGCTCATGACGGACTTCAAATTTTATATATTTTCCTTCATGAACCCTTTCGGTTTTGGGTCTTATCGCATATCGCAAGTCGCTTCAGTCCTACTCTAAGGTTCCCCTTTGTATTTTAGAAATACGTTAAAACTGCGAAAATGCATTAAAAATGACTTTTCTGCAAATCTCAATATATATGCAATAATGCTTATATAGCCATCGGGTCTGGCTAATCACATCACACATATACATGTATAAAGGCCCCGCTCCATAATGTTAGCCCGATTTTGATCTGCTGATGTGATTGATCGCAATTACATATCGCAATAACCTCGGGCCATTTGGTGAGCGCTCCGTTGTGTTGGCCAATTGTGATTCTGCAATGCAACGTGGGCCATCGATTTGTGGGCTTGATCAATGGTCCATGTTGACTCTGCCGATCACTGTCGCAAGTTCCACATAGTCTGTGTCGATATCCGCTAATTGCCACCACCGATTGCGATCCATCGACTGGATCTAGACCGTTGATCGACCAGATATGACAGTTTTTTTGCGTTCATTTCTCAAGCCTCTACTACTCTATTTTTTACTACTTTCTAATGTTTTTCACCTCCTGATAGTGTTTTTCCACCTGTTTGAAGGTTTTCCTCTTGCGATTATTATGATCTTTTAAACAATTTTCAGAGACTTAGAGAGTGTTTTGGATCTATTTGGCACTGTACCTCAGGGGCTAATAGTACCCATCCATTCTTACTACCTTTTTGGAGATCTATATGAAGCTACTACACAATAAAAGGGTCATAAAGGGATTACAAGAGTTGATTAATAAATGTGCTGGTAGTTCTCCTAAGGAACCATGCATGGTCAAGAAAATTGGTAAGCATAAGCAAAGAATAGTGTGTGAGATGAGGCTCACCACGCAAATAGGAGAGTATGAAATGGTCCAAGTTATTCTAGATCTTGAGTCAGATGCAATTTTTTTGCCAAAACAGGCATGGGAGAGAATGGAGAGACCTGCGCTGCAGTGGTCTCCTATTCAATTGAGGATGGAAAATCAGTGAAAGATTATCCCCATGGGAAGATTACAGGGATTAATAGTCAATACTCAAGGCACGAGCGCATTGGTAGATTTTGAAGTAATAGTGATTGTCGATGATAGCAATCCCTACCCCATGCTCCTTGAATGATTCAGTTTAGAGTTGGATAAAATGTTGGCAGCGGGAATCATTGAACCAGTGGAGGAGTTCGACTGGGTAAGTCTGATGGTCATTTAGGAAAAGAAGCATAAGGATGAAATAAGGATATGCATAGATCTCAGGAAGCTGAATGACGCTTGTGTGCATGATCCTTTTCCAACTCCATTCACCAAAGAAGTATTGGATAATGTAGGAGGACATGAAGCATATTCATTCATTGATGGATTCTCAGGGTACCATCAGATCAAGATTGCATCGGAATATAGGAGTAAGACAACCTTCGCAACTAAATGGGGATGCTTTTAGTATATTGTAATGCCTTTTGGACTAAAGAATGTGTCGGCGATAATTTCGCACATAGTCATCACAGTGTTCAAGGACTTCATTCACAAGTTAGTTGAGGTATACTTTGACAATTGGATGGTGTTTGGGCTGGTAAAATGCTATGTAGCTAGTCTACGATTGATGTTGGATACATGCTGAAGGTATTAGATCACGTTAAATTTGAAGAAATGTTTGTTCTATGTTCCCTTTGGGAGTCATGTAGTATGTAGACAAGGATTAATGGTGGATCCAACTAAGATTGTAGTTATAATCAATTTTGAGGCACCAAGAAGTGTCAAACAGTTGCATGCAATGCTGGGGCATACTGGTTATTAGCTAAAGTTCATCAAGAGTTATGCCTAGATTACCGTGCTGATGGAAAGACTGTTGAAGAAGGATTCTACATTCTGTTGGAATTAAGAATGTCAGGGAAGCCTAGATGTGTTAAAAGGAAAGATGGTCACCATGCTGATCCTAGTCTTCCCGGATTGGAAGAAGGAATTTCATGTGCATGTGTATGCATCATGTATTGTGTTGGGAGTTGTACTGGCAAAAGCCAGGGAGGGAGAGTTGGATCACCCTATCGCGTTTACAAGCATTAAGTTATCTATGTTTTGGGTTGTGTTATATTCTTTCCACGACTAGCCCACATAGTTAAGCAAGGGGTTAGAAGGGGATTAGAGCTCCCCCTTTGTTGTGCTGATTACGTAGCATGGGGAGTCATAGGGGGTTGGGTGAACCTACCTATGGTTTTGTGCATCATTTTCACACAGGGTTTTGGACACGATGGTTTTTGGTCCATGGTTTTGGATGTGATGGTTTTCGGTCCATGGTATTGGATGCTTCGACATGTATAAATATGTATTGTAACATTGAAAGGAACATAATGAAAAATCAAGTTGGTAGTCCTGATTTTGGGATCCAGGGGAAAATCTATGTGTATATGTGTTTTATGTGTTATGCACTCACATTGTTTATTGTCTATTTTTTAGAATTCATATGCAGGTAATTTCTATACTGATTTACAACCTACATTTGGTATCATAGTTGTTTTGGCTTCAAGGGGATGCCTTTGTTGTTGAGGGGTTTCGCTCGGGCCTGTGGTAGACCCTGTTCAATGGGAGATCTGTGAGATCGATTCTAGTGGTTAAAGAAGATGGTGAGTAGTGGAAAGATAGAGATCGAGAAATTTAATGGTCAAAGTTTTGAATTGTGGAAATTCAAGATGGAGGATCTGTTGGTGGATAAAGATCAGTGGACCACGGTTGATCTAGGTACTAAATCAAGGGGAGTGTCTATTGAAAAATGGAAGAAGTTGGATTGGAAGCAAAAGAGAACATTATGATTGTGTGTCTCAGATTCAGTATTGTTGAATGTATCATGGGAAGTTACGGCGAAGAATTTGTGGGACAAGTTAGGGACTTTGTTCCAATCTAAGTCTCTTGTGAATAAACTGTTCCTACGGAAAAATCTATATAACCTGAGGATGAAATATGGAGACTCGATGACAGAACATATGAGTGCATTTAATACTGTGGTAAGTTAGTTATCATCTATTGATATCAAAATTTCAGATGAATATAAGTGCATTAGTTTGTTGTGTTCTCTACCAGATTTGTTGGATAGTCTGGTTATTGCAATAGGTAGCAATGCAACTACCTTACAGTTTGATGAAATAGTCTCACCCTTGCGATGGAGGAGATGAGATGGAAAAATATGGAGAGCCAGAATGGTGATGCTTTGTTTGTACGAGGACGATCCTATAACAAAAACAAAAAGAAGTCATTGAGTAGGAGATATAAATCTAGAGGGAGATCTAAATCTCCAAGAAAACCTGTAAAGGTGGTGTGCTGGAAATGCAGAAAGGAAGGGCACTACAAAAGGGACTATAAATCTAAAGCTCCTACTAAAGGAAAGGGATCTGATGATGATCTTTCTACACAAGTGAAAACCACCTCAGATGAAGGTGGGGATATGTACATGGCTTCTTCAAGTACACATGTAGATCACGAGGCATGGTTGATTAACTCAGGTGCATCCTTTCACTTCTTGCGAGTATGAGAAATATGATGGTGGTGATATCTTCTTATGGGATGACAAGAAGGCTAGAATCATTGGTCGCAGAAAAGTAAAGTTGAAGTTGCAAGGTGGAAGGGTTAGAACACTTTCGAGTGTTCTACATATTCTTGCATTAGCCAAAAATAGCTAAGCTAAGGGGTGCA
>APFE031249989.1:37478-47665 GCA_000404065.3 Pinus taeda
TGGAAAGGTAAATGGTAGCTGATTGAAACCATACACCGAGGATCTGGCCAGATGACTATATGATGGTAGCATTGTCTTAGCGCTCCAGGTAGCTGCAAGGAGGCGCGAGACTATAAACTACACTACCCATGTTGGAAAGTTGCGCAATGAGGGGCCTGCATGGAATAGAGGGGTGTCATAGAGTCAGCGGAGGAGCAAAGGGAGTTGCGCTACAGGACGAGAGACCATGCAACATAGCTAGAAAGTGACCATTACCATCACTATTCATGATTTTATAGTGAGAAAATGGCTAAGAGGAGTGGGGATGTGGCATTTAAGGCTGAATTTAAGAGTGAAATCTTTGAAAATCTACCTCCAATCTAACATTTATGAGTGGATTTTGGGGGGAATAGTCAAATTTGAATTTGCACTTGCCTATAAATTATAGATGGTTTCCCAATGAGCAAAACTTTGCATTCTGAGAGTTTATGTTTTGCGTTATCTATTGTGCATGAACCGTGTGTTCTTTGACGATTTGGTGGCTAGTTCTGTGTTTGACAAGTTATCTACGAAAACTCAGTAGCTTATTATGAGCTTCATGTCTGAACCCATCTAAACTACAAGTGTTGGAGGGTCTATTTCATTTGAAGGATCTTCCCCTGAGTTTGTAAGTATGGAGGTTCCTGCAGCATTTCCAAGATCGCCAAGGTTTCCTCGGCTGAAGCCTACGCCGATAGGAGAGGTTCCCAAGTCAAGCAAGGATAAATAGAAGAAGACATTGCTGGTGTGCAAGTCACCAAGGAAAAATTAGAGGAAATAAAATACAACCGCGTAGGGAAATGGAAAAGTGGTCAACCTGGACGGTGATGAGGGCACAGAGGACGTTGATATTGAGGGGGTAGACCCTATTTCAAAGCTAACAGAATACCTCCCTCTACGCTAGGGCAAGGTGAAGGTCCCAAAGGACCCAGATGAGGGAAAATTTCTCCTTCTTACACCCTTGCTTCCAAAGAAAAACATGTTTGAAGGTGTGTGCTTGGCATGCATCCCACATATGAGGCTTGAAGATTGTTACTTGGGTGACACTAAGTGGTTCCCCCACCTTGCTACTCATAATTTCATGCAGCAAGTGTTCTACAAGGATTCGGGTGTCACCGGGCTAGAGCTAGTGAAGTAGATTCATGGGGTGGAAAAGGTAGGATTGTTGAATCTATTATCGGTGCCACATTACCACTACGCTTCTATAAATTTGAATTTTATCAAATAGTTGTTGTGCCTGGTGCACGTCGGGTGCCTGTGGTTGGAGGAGCCGATTCCTATAACCTCCATGTTGATCCATAGGACCACCTTACTAGCAAATTCAACACTAAATCTGGCCAAAGCATTTGGCGGAAAGACGGGCAAGTGCAACCTGTGCAGTGAGTTCCTTGCGAACTGCAGTGAAACACATGACCAGAGCAAGATGTTTCATTACTCATGGCTCTTACTTTCGATTGTGCTAGTTGTGTGGTAGTTGTTGGAGGATAGCCAATACCCTTTGATTGTGCCTCCCAGAAGCAACGAAGTTTGCTTCTCTATGGGCCACAAAGAACACTGAGTGGGTCCGAGAGAGAAAGGTGTTTTGGGTATTGTTGGAAATGAGCATTAATATGGCCATTAATCAGAAGTCATATTTGTCACCAACTGTTTCTTAGAAACTATCTGGGTACGTGAAGTTTAAAGCAAACTTCCACCAGATTTTCATTCCAGCGCGAAAGGAACCAGAACCTACATGGTATGATTTACCATACCCCACAACAGATGATGCAATTGCAGTGGTCCTTGAGTGTTAGCCAGTCGATCGGCGCACATCATCTGACTTGTCCAATGAGTTTAGTAAGTCCGCGGAAAAATAGAAAAAGGAAGTAGCTCAGTTGAAAGTTCAACAATTAGCTAAAAAGAGAAAGAAGGAGGCTCAGGAGGAGGCACACACAGAAGCATAGGATGCTGCCAAGGAACAAGAGGAAGAGCTCGACTCTAATAGAAGTCAAAAATATCCTTTGCCACAGATAGAGGAAGAGGAGTAGTTAGGACAGGGTGGTGGAGATCTGGAAAGCACTCCCTTTTAGGTGAAGCAGAACAGGGAACAGGAAAAAGAAGGACCATGGAAGAAGACCAAGGCCACTAAGTCATCCATAGACTTGATCACCTTGATAGAGGGTGACTTGGATGACATTAGGAGAAGGTAAGGGATACTATCGTAGAACTGTTGTAGTAGTTTGAGTAGTAGAAGAAGCAGCCATTAAGTGTCATTCAGACAGGTTTGCGTGAGCTGCAGATCCAAGCCACTAGAATGTAGACAAGTTCAGGGCAAAGCATCACGGCCTCAACCAGTTTAGTGTCGGAGAAAACTAAAGTAGCAAAGTTGGCTTGGTCTTTGGATCTCTAGGAATTCACGCTGCCGAATGGAGCTCTGAGCACGGAGGTGGAAGAAGACAAGGCTGTTGTCAGCTCGCTAAAGAATGTTGGTCTCAACTTTGCCACACTTCCTAGTGAATTCCTCCATACCCTACAAGAAGAGGTGATCGAAGAACTTAAGGCTTGAGAGTAGTGTGCATTGTGCATGATCAGTGAGCAGAAAATTAATAATGAATAGATATTTGTTGAAACGACAACTGCACTAGGAGCCTAGAAGAAGTTCCAGGAGAAGAACGAGCACACCACTACAATAGTAGTTGAAGCATGTAGAACCGTTCCGGAACTACATATCCCAGAAGAAGCATCGCTGGAAGAAAAGATTCAGAAGTTGGTTGTCGGTGTGTGTGACACGAAGACCAAGATGCCCTAGATTCAGTTTGAGTTGAACCTGAAAATTACAAATCTTGAGTTGAAGACACAGCTTTCAACTCCACCTCAGGTCAAAGAACAACATGAAGCTATTGTGAGGGATGGAGCCATTGTAGTAGATGTCGTGGTGGCAGAATGGACTACACTCTTTGAGCAGTCCATGGAGCTAATCACGAGTCTGTAGGAAGATCTTAACCTGCAGAGGTTGAACATAGAGCCCCAGGAACTGCAACAAAAAGATGATGAAGTAAAGGCAATAGTGTGCACCATCATTATCACACAGAGATTGGCAAAGCTGCAGGAGGCAAAGAATCTACAAGAACAAGTGGAAGCAGCACAATGAAAGGAGGCAGTCCTCATAGCCAGATTGGGGCCTTGGCTGGATGAGGCCTATGTGCTCTCTGCCACCATTGGGGAGAAGTTGGCTAGCCTATAAAGATCACAGCAGAAGGTCCAGGAAGATAGTGCAGGACCAACAACCAAGCAGCTGGTGGAGCAGGTCAAGCAGGTAACTACGCAGTGCAAAGATAAAGTTGTAGTAGCGCAAATGGATTTAGGAGGTCTTCATAGTAAGATCTTCATGCCAGTAGAGTGACTCGAGGGTGATTCATGATATTTTTGTTGGGGGCCTATTGGGACAGGGTCCCCTAAGGTCAATCTTGGGGTAAAACCCCAAGTTTTGGGGCTGAAAAACCAATTTTTGTATGTAAAGTGTAAAGTCTCCACAATTTGTGGTCGTAAAGTGCATAAATGTAAAGTGTCATAAAATGGTTTTACCCTTTGTTTATTTAAGTTGTGTCAGCTTTAGTAGACCTATCCCTGGTCCGCAAACCATAGGATTGTATAAGAAGGAGAGCCTTAGAGAGTCTAAGGTAGCTCAAGTATGTTTGAAGATGAATGTAATGGGTCAATAGTAGTGACGAGCGAAGAGTCTTAGAGTAGAAGAGAGGCTCTGCAGTTGTGTGCACAGAGGCCTAGAGTAGAGTCTGTAGATGAGTGCATAGACCCCTACAAGCTGAGTGCATAGGGTAGTTTGGAGTATGTAAACAAATATGAAATATCAATAAAGAGACTATTATGGAAATATCTGTGTTATATCCCTTTAATTCTGTTATGAATGAATATGTTTATGAATAATGGGCTTATGGTTTATTGGTGTATTGATGATTGAATCTATATGTTTTACATTGTCATATGAATGCAAGTAATAATATATGCTTATTCAAATAATATCTTAATGCATGCTAAAGATATCAAACACCTGAGTCGGTATGGGTAATAACAGACTTAGGAGTGATTACAGAAGCACGTAAGTGGTTGAGTCACCTGTTTAGGTTCCATGAAAGACATTCGTAGACCTTCGCGAAGGTCTAGAGACTGGTAAGAGGAAGTTAGATCGATAAGCCTCAAGTGCTTATCGATCTATGTGAAGGCAGATAAAGGATACAAAACGACATCATAACCATCTCTGGGTGCAGAAACTTGGTTCCAGCATCCCTTGATGATGCTTCAAGTGAGACTTTAGTCTGCACTCGCAGATTGATGCTAGAAGGGCCAATGTTATATGGATTTGTTTGGTTGACTTAATGCTAAACCTAGGTCAAGGACCCTAAGCCAACAATGACCCATATGAGTGTGTTGAGGTAGGGACATGCCTCATTTATGGACTCTTTCAATGCAAGGAATCCTTTCCAAGGAATGGATTACCTGAGGGACTATAAAGCAGAAAAGGGGATGCCTAAACTTGGAAGGTGGGTGACTACACAGAAGGGGAATCATATTGCCTAAGTGACTTGGAAGTAGAGAAGGGGATGCTAGAAAATAATTATTTTTTCTAGGGGTCATGAGAATGGTTGATTGGAATCATAAGCACATTGTGGGTTTTATAGGAAGCAATGGGTTGAAAATTTTTTGCTAATGGATGGATAGTCTAAAAGAAAAAAACACTAGATGATGGAGTCAGGAAGCACTCTAGGTAAAGGGAAACCTAGAAAGATAAAACTTGGTGTGGTAATGGCACTAGGAAAACAACAAAGGAGCCATAGAAAGTGGTTGATCCAAGGAAAATGTTCATGTCTATTTAATTACTAAGCAAGAAAACCTTCATTTGTGTAAAAGGATTTAAACACCAAGGATGGTGTTCCTCCAAGGGGGACAGGACTATGACATCCCTAGGCTAATTCCCCTTCATTATAAATATTTAATATACTTTGAAAAAAAATGCTTGAGAATTGGAACACAGATTGAAGATTTTCAGGAAGGATATTGCTTGGGATTTGTAGGAAGCTTGACTTGTTTGGTTATAACCTAGAATTTCTAGTAGTTATTCTTTAAATGGGATTGATAATATCATTTAATGGTTCTATGCAATAGGAAAAAGAACCATGCTAGCCTCGGATAAATTCACAAGGTAGAAAGGATAAAATTAAGAGGTAACATGGGATGCATAGGCAAGATTGATAGATTGAAGTAAAAAAACATGAAATGGAATGGTGAGTTGGCACAACAACATCCCATGACCACATAAAGACAGAACCATTGTGGTTGAGTTGAAGGATAGGGGTAACAAGATTTTCATCCCATGCGACCAAAACAATTGCAACATGTTAGTGGGAAGACTCACAAGGGAGGAGAATTTCTCGACATAGGGATCACTTCCTCTAATCACATTCTCACGAACAAGATCCACAAGTGAGTGGAGGCTGACAGGCTCCTATGGAAATAGGACCATACAAGATTCATATGCTTAGGTAAATTAAGGGAGTTTTTGGAAAGAAAATGTTACAAATAATGCATGTGCTTAGGCAATGTGGAGGAAGATAAAGGAGAAGGATTATAAATGCATTATGTGTTTAAAGTGTTGAGTAGCTAGTGGGTGGAGGAATCATGGTCTTGGGACCAATTTTTTCAATCGCTAACATTGTTTTTCAATCCTCTGAAAGAACTATTCCTCAAGATATGGAATCTGGTTCAAGGGTGAAAACTACAAGTGAGCTTGACTGCATCTTATTTAAGTTTGGGTGGGGAGTTTGACTCACAATCTTATTTTCTTGGATTCCTTCATCTCAAGGTAAGTGTTCGTATAGCCTAAATGCATGTAAATTTTAGGAGCTTTCTTATTATGCTATTCATATGCCTATATAAGTGCGTGGATTGATTCGTACATAATTCCTAGAAGAATGGAGTGGTTTTGTATGATTAAGGGAGATAGGTTGTATTTTTTATCTAAATATATGTTCTAGCTTAAAAGTGAATATATATGTGGTGCACATGAGGTGGTAAGATCTCTGCATCAAAGTAAATAATATGTGTATGATTAGCATAGTTTTATCAGGTTTTTATTATGTGATTATTGTGAGAATCATGTCTAATTTTAATTACATTATGCTTATGGGTAGTTGAGTTCCTATGATGGATTCGGTGAATAAATGTTGTATTTATTCCCTATGCATGAAACTTATTTAACTTCTTAAATGTACCTAATTTTATTTTGGTATAATTAAGAGTGAAATTGATTTATTTTTGCAAGAATGAAGTTTTGTTGAATCCTTGTGTTGAAATGATCTCTGTGTCTTTCACTGATTCTCGTAGTTGGCCTATTAGTGTTTGAAATGGATTTTCTTGTATGACTAAGAAATGTTGATTTTCTTATATGATTTTGGAATGGCTTGAGTATGGAGAGATAAGAAAACCTTGTTAATCAATTGAATGCCTATACTTGAATGATGTGGCTTAAAAATTGTAAGTCTGGGAGGGATTATGAAATTCGAACTATGGCTAAGCCCCTATAATTCTATGAAGTGCACTTGGATGCAAGTTTTCCATGTATTTTACGAGGAAATTTAATGGCCAATCTTATTCTCATTTCATTGGATTTTTAGAGTAGGAATATGTTGTATTTCAATAAATTATAACAAATGTATCTAAGTGCATGTATTCATCTTCTCTATGGCCATGGTGTGTTATAAGAGAGGTGAATGATATTGGATCTTCATCCTCTATCTTCTGAGGATCAAGTTTAACCAAGAAGTCAAGTTGTGATGGCCTCAGGCTTGGGTGAATTCTCAAGAAAATTGGAAATTTTCTCAAAGTGCGAGGAAGTGTGCAACATGATTGAAATCACCTGTAGGATCTGCTAACATGGGTATTGCTGACACCTAATCCTTTTGATTGGGTGAATTTATGTAAATAAATAAATAGGAAATATGAACAATCATCGGGAGATGAAGTGAAAAGTCTCTCCCTCATGTATATAATGAAGACCTACTTGATGGAATAGAATAGTCGAATCATTTTTGCCTTCTGGAGTTACTACCTGGCCTGACATGGTATCAGAGCCAGCTCCTTTTTTAGCTCTTATGTCCCTTGTAACTCCCTAGTCTACTCTCCATATAGCTGAGCTGCTCCTCCATATAATTAGTTGCTCCTGACATGGTAGCTGCCCCACTGTCCAACGCTGTCCATACTGTCCATGTGCATTAAATTTTTTTTGAAGGCCCTGCGATTCTACTCTCTAGTGATTTTGTTTCTCCATCACCTTGCAGTCTTCTTTCGCTGCTCGTTCAATCCATCTATTTCATAATCCTTCCTGTTCATTTCTTGAATGGTTATCCATATCATGCTCTCCATGATGTTCAAGTTTACCAGCTTCCATTTCTTCCCGACTGCCCATCCCTACGGATAAACCATCTAGTCAAAGTTGGGAGGAGGCAGAAGTGCTTTTTCCAGTGTCCTATCCTTCCTTTTCAGGCCCAGGGATTCAAACCTAGGCCTCCACAGCTCGGTCATAAAGCCTGCTAACTTGCTTCTATGAGGCTGAGCAACCGTGTCTGCCCCCATTGCTGCAGTCCAACCAGGTCAAATCCCATTCAACCGTAATCCCCACAACGTAAATGGCACTGTTTTCAGGTATTCGACGTGTGTTCAAAGGGATGTCAACTATTTGTAATGCAATGTTTTGACAAGGAAGAAGTGATCCATGAATGCTTCCGCTGTCCCAAAAACATATGAAGCTTGGCCCCTCGCGTGACCGCCAAGAGCATTCGATCAGTGGTGATGGTATGTCAATATTCAAGAAACTGGCCACTGAAAGTGGCCTTCTACCATGGTTATGGTAATGTGCCTGACAACATTATACATTCGAAGCTCGTATTGTTCTGCACCTAAGGAGCATGAGAAGTTTGAAAAAAATGTTAATAGACTAGTTTTAGCACAGTCAACAATTGAAAGTTGACTAGTAAAGTCTTATTTGAAAACTAACACTTTTTTGGTTAATTTTAAGTATAAGTGCATGGATATGGACAAAGGGATGACTTCATATATTTCTAAGAGGGTTTGTAACTTGTGATATTGAGATTCCAAATACGTCTGGACTACGTTCTTCGGCCTTTTAGTGGATGCAGTGCTTTATGCTGTTGAGGGTATATTTTTTGGACTTAGCATACTACCATATTCTATACTTTAACATTGTGCAGATGAATGTGAATTGACATTTGAGTTTGCTATCCAGTCACATCAGAACTATATTTCTTTTTCCCATTAAGAGTAAAAGTTTTGCAGCAGAAGTTTTTTTTTGCTATAGTATGCATTCAATCATATCCATGGTGGGAATAGTTCTCATTGGCAAGGAGAACTATCCTGAATGGTCCTAGATGATAAAACACACCCTCATTTTTAATGAGTTGTGGAAAGGAGTGTGTGTTGGAGACGAAGGCAATGAACCAGTATAGCCTACCTTAGACAAAGAGCTCGTCATTTGGGAAAAAAAGAACAACAAAGCTTATGCATTAATCACAGGATCTCTAAATGAAGAGGTGAGTCGCCATATTTTGTCATATTCAACTGCCTTTGAAGCCTTACAGAAGTTGAAAGAACTCTATGACTCACATTCTGCACATGAAGTTGTTCAACTCATGATTAAACTCTTCACTCTTGAACTGCAAAATAATGATCCTATTGCTCTTGCAGCTGAAGTAAAGTCTATAATGCATGATATCAAATCCACTAAGGTTGAATTGGATATCCCTCTTATCGCTTTTCTCAAGGCACTTTATCCTACTTACTCCAGTTATCTTGAGTCATTGCAAGCAAATGGAAATCTCAAAGATATAACCTTTGACTCTCTTGTGAAAAAGTTTGTTGAAAGAGAGAAAGCTTTTGAAAAGAAGACAGCCCCTGAATCTTCTGAAGAGGATGTGTGCCTTGCCTATAAAGAAAAGCATCTTGCTCAAGATTCTACAAGAGAAAGAGGTGGTCGAAGAGGAAGAGGAAGATATTTCAGAGGTAGGGGGGCAGACATTCTCAAGGAGAAAAGGCAAATTTGCAGTGCATACACTGCAAAAGAAATGGATCACATGATGCCTCTACATGCAAGCTACCATGGGACAAAATTGAGCAGAAAAGAAACCAACAGAAAGGTAAAACTGATGATACAAACAAAGGTAAAGCACCTGAATCTTCTCATTCTGTTGTGGCACAATGTAACATTGGAGTAAATGAAGATTTATTTAATGATTCACTTGCTTCTTGGAAAAATGATTGGTTTCTTGATTCAGGAGCAACCTGCCACATGACTCATAGAAAATATTTTTTTTGAAGATTTCTACTAACAATGTTGATGGAGTAGTATACTTTGCAGACCAATCAAAAATCAAGCCATCAAAGCTTGGCACAATTAGGCTTAAACTGCCTGGTCTTCCAAACTTTCTTTTGCATCATGTTCTATATCTCCCACAGCTCAAGTGAAGCTTGTTGTCCTTGGTCCACATCCACAAGCAAGGTCACTCCATTCATATGTTTGATGGCAAGCTTGAGGTAAGAAAAGCATCTGACCACTCACTGATCATGAGGGGAATAGAAGAAGAAAGGCTTCTCAAGCTGCAAGGAATCTCTACTCGTGCACAACATTTCTCATACAATTCTCATCATGAAGAAGGTACAATTCCATCAAGTTTGTTATGGCATGCTATATTTGGACATTTGAACTATGACAGTCTCTTCTTATTGAAGAAAAATGGTGTTGCTGGTTTGCCTATAATTCCTAGGAAACTTAAGCAATGTGATGCTTGCATTCTAAGAAAGCATAGAAAACAGTCTTTTCATGATTCACATTCAAGAGCGCATAGAAAAATTGAACTCATTCATTTAGATTTATGTGGTCCAAAGCTTGTTCCTTCTACAAATGGAAATAAATATATCATGACATTTATTGATGACTACACCAGAATGTGTTGGGTTTATTTATTGAAGAACAAATCTGATGCTTTTCAAACATTCAAGAATTTCCATAAATGGATTGAAAATGATGCACAATCTCATATTGGGTCTATTCGCACTGATAATGGAAAAGAATATACATCAAATGAATTTGAACGCTATCTTCG
>APFE031250003.1:0-11251 GCA_000404065.3 Pinus taeda
TTGGCTTCAGAGTTTGCAATAAACAATCTAGGAACAGCAATAGCTTTCTTTTTTAAATTAATAACCAGCTTATCTTGACTGATTGTAACTGGAAGAACAGAATTTATAAATGGCATTCCCAACATAAGACTTGCTGAAGGATCAAAATGCTGAATTGCAGAAATCTTAACAATACTCCCTCCCACTTTTAAAGAGATATTATCAACATAATGTGTTAGATTCACAGATCCTCCTATGGTTTCTGAAACCAAAATATTTTTAAGTGGTTTCCACAGTGATTTGAATAAAGAGGGTCTAGCCAAATTATTTGATCCACCGGTGTCAACAAAAGCATCAACAGAAATCCATTCATTTCTTACTTGAACCTGAACCGGGATATAAATGAGGCTATCTGTTTTGACAATCTTTTTTAACAACCCATTTTCTTCTATTCTCTTAATTTCTGGTTGAGGCAAACTTGTGGAAACAGTTGTTTTCTTCTCAAATGGACAAAAAGCATTTATCTGAGGGTAGGGTGACATAGGTTGTTTACCTTGCCTGATTGATAATGAAGCAGTACTTACAGACTCATCGTCTGAATCATATGAGGTTTCGCTGGTAACATCATAATCTGTGCTACTTTCTTCTTCACTATAATGCTTTTCGTCTGACCATTCGTCATCGGAACATGACCTACAAACATTCATTTTTTGTACAGTTTCTTCGGCTTCTTCTGCTTCGGCATCTGATATTTCAGTCAAAATATAGACATCTGAAACTTCATCATTTGAATTTACAATTGACCAATCATCCTGGAAATCTTGAATGTCTATACAGGCTTTTAAAGCACTGGATGATTTTTGTGGGCACTTTCTTGCAAAATGTCCTTCTTTTTTACAAATGAAACAACAATTATTGTTTCTTGGATTTCTTCTTTTCTTCAAGAATTTATATTTTCTGAATGGCTTTCTTGGATTAGAGACTTTCTTGGGTTTATATTTGCCATACCTCTTTGATTTTCTTTTCTTAAAAGGTGTCCATGGCAATACTGCTTGACAAACATTGGAGCTTGGAGTAATATCATTAGCTTTCTTCTGCCAACATAAATATTTAACCTTTTCTGAAACTCTAAACAGAAGATCCACCCAATATATTTGCTCTAATGTTTTATATTGCAATTCTATGTCTTTCATTATGAGGTCTCCTAAATTGCCTGGTATTTTTGTTAAGTATGCGATTTTCTGAGCCACATCATTTGAAAGATTAGCTTTATAAACCTTAGCCATAAAATCTTTACTGAACTGATCTAAATATTTTAGATCTTTTAATTCCATCCTGCTAAGATCAGTTAGAAGCTGTTTTCTTTCATCAATCGGTTCTGGAACGAACTGTGTTTTAAGTAACACTTCTAGAGTGGCTAATCCTGATTCCATGACGGCAATTCTTTCTTCTGGAGGTGGTCCCATCCACCAGTCGTAGACCATTCCTGCCATTCTTTTCTCTGCTAAAAGTATAATAGATACATTATCTAGTTTTGTTGTAACCTGCATCTGATATAGGGCTCCTATCCATATTCTAATAGATTCTCCTGGGTTAGAAGAATTATCTAGATCTAGAATGTAGCCACTAGCGTTTGCTACTGACAGGTCTTCTTCAATTCTAGGATACTTAGCAACTTCTCTAAATATATGTGCCTTATTCTGGTTACGTATAGATGGCAAAATAAAGGATGGAAATCTAGAGGCGGCTTCAGACAAAGTCATCACTTCTTTCTTTGACTCAAAAGGTTTGTGAACTCTGAAGGTCTTGGATTCACTGGTTAACTTCCCAGTATCTTTAGAAGTACCTTCATCTGTAGAAGTATTTTCTTCTGATTTCTCCTTGCTTTCTTCTTCTAAATCCCAATGATTAGGGACAGACAAATCTCTATGAAATTTTGGAATTTCTCTGGCCTTTTTCTTTTGTTTTCTTCTTCTCCTTTCTTCTTTTTCTTGTTTCTCTCTCTGTTGCTCATCATATAGTAATTTCAGATTTGCATTGATAAGCTCAGCTTGTTCACCTAGATTATCTAGAACATCTTCGGCATAAGCACACCAAGTGGTCAGATAATTTCCTATCTGATGTACTTGATCCATATCACTTGGATTTTGTGAATAGTGTTCTAATAATGGAGCACAGTCAGCTCTAGTAGGTGGTTGTTTTGAAAGAGATGAAGTAGTACAAAACTTTGTTTTTGGTGGCCATTTTCCTCCTTTTACATATCTCTTAGCTGCATACTGAAATTCATCTACTGGTGGGAAATTATGTACATATGTTCTAAACATTTTATTGACAGCTAAAAATGGCTTTTCTTCTGGTATGTACAGCTGAGTATCAGACCTTGGAGTACTAGTGGAAGTACTAGGCTCTTCTGGTATAGCGATCTGACGATAAAAAGACCTTCTTCCACTGGTAAGGACTGGTTCACTTTGGGCTGGTAAGACATGTTTTTCTGGCAAAGCAATTGGTCTTGGTATTGAAGGTTGACTCGGCAAGATTTTTACACAATTATCTGCTACATACATTCTCTTGACAAATTTATTTGAACTATCTGCAACCAGAGACTTATATTGTATATACCAATCACTAGGCAAGGCTTCTTTATCATAATGAACTCCTTCAATTTGCGCATTGCCTACACCTACTGCAACACAATCTCTTAATACTGGTTGTTTTAGCTTTGGATGCACTGTATTTGTCAATTGGAATGAAGTTTGAACAATTACTGACAAATACTCACTGTCATCAACCATCGAGAGACCCTGAACTCCTATTAGTATCTTCCAGCAATCTTTGAGATGAACATCTGTTAAGCTAATGGCATAGTCAGGAAAGATTGTTCCATATTGACATCCCGAAGAAAGATTTCCTTGGATAGTACCAATTCGGGCATGATCATATATGTTATGTCTTGTATCAAAGAGTTCTGCTATACAAGGAGTATTTAAGCCTCTACGAACCAGCGGGGCTAACCCTATCCTTATTCCTCCAAAATGCAGATAAAAGAATCTTTTTTCTGCATGATATTTTCTGAACTTCTTAATTTCTTCATCAGAAAACAAATTCAGACCTATAATTTGAACAGATGGACCTTTAATTCTAACTTTCAGCTCGATTTCTTTGAAATAGGCCTTCTTTGTTAACTTGAACATTACTGGAACGGGATAAATTTCTTTTGTGTTTAAAGCCGGGGGATTCCAATTTTCTGGGTCTTCTACCTTTTCATGTTCAATTATATCTGTTTCCTGGGATCTATTTTCTACCTCAGAAATGGAAGATTTATCTATCGTAGAAAAAGATCTCAAAAATTTTGCCATACTTAGTTGGACTAATTCTATTCCAGAGATTGACTGAAGTAGCGTTTATTTACTCAGTATTCGTAAAACGAAATACTTTTCGAAGGCTACCTGGCTATCTTCAGACTCTGTCTATAGAATTCAAACGAACAGAATTGAGGTATGGCTCTAATACCAAAATAAAACACTGAACAGATGAACAGAGGCTGAGTAAGACTTACTCGAAAGCTTTCCTTCCAAAATAAAACACTGAACAGATGAACAGAGGCTGAGTAAGACTTACTCGAAAGCTTTCCTTCCACCCCTCTGATACAGGTATCTGATCCTCAGGCGATCATGCGCGACACAACCTCAGCTTCATAGGTCTTCACTTCAGCGCCTTACAGCTCAAACCTCTTTTGGATTATAAGATCTGTCCTCAGACAGGCGGCCCAGAAGGCTTCGATATTAATAAAAACAAGAGAATACAAAGCTTATTACAAACTCAGACTCACACAGACTCAAAACACTCTCAATGCTCAAGATGGATCTAACGATCTCCCAATACTCTCTTATATAGTGTTATACCTATCTAACACTGACGTCAAAAGAAAAATAATTGAGGGTCCTGTCGGTATCTTTATCCACCGACGGTGTCTACTCAATTCTTTTCTGTACAAAAGAATCCTGTCACAACATGTGATCAACCTTATCACATTGCTGACAAAGATTCTACCATGTAGGACTTCTCGTTTCCCAAAGATCCTCTTCGGATGGTCCTGGAGACGGTTCGTAATCATCATACTGTTGTTGATAGTACCTGGCCATGACCCGATTGTATTGTTCATCGATTCCTTCATTTGGATCTTGCGCATCTGTCATCTCTACTTTTTCTTTTTCTTGTATTATTGTTGTCCGGCTAGATGCTGCTGATGAAGATTCCCCTTTGCTGAGATTCGTTTTTATCTTGTGTAGGCCCTATTGTTGTGGAGTATAGTGTGCTTCTTGTTTTTCCCACTTGTTCAAAAACGGAAGACCACTTATGTCTATGTCAAGAAACGAATCTTTAAAAGCACTACGAGTTGCAGGTGATTTTTGTACTGCCAGTTCAACACCATCTAAAAGTTCCCACTTGAATATCTGAAACATATTTGTGGAACTTTCAATTGAATGTTGTATCCATAACCGAAAATTTTCATTTAATTCATCTTTATGTTGCCACCCCAATTCAAATATCATTGATGTACATATTCTTTTAGAAATCATCAGGCTTATGAGATGGATGACATTGTTGTTCCAATTTGGATGTGAAACCGAGATTGTTATTAACGCCTTCTGATTAATTATAAACTTGAGTGCTTTAGGCTGACCTTGCAATTCATCTAATTTCTTGAGAATCTTCACCTTCTCTGTCAATCTTAAATTTCCAAATTCGTGAAACCATTCGGCATGCTGCTTAATAAGCTCCTGATTGTTACCTGTTTCAAAATTACCAATTTTCTCATAACTAAAGATTTGATTGAAAGGATTTGGTTCAATGTTATCTCGGATCCTTAGACTATGAAAATCCCAAGGATATGAAAATGTTTTCAAATACTGCACTGTTCGCTGAATGCACTGGGAGATTCTGGTGGATGGAATTTTGGTACATTTTGCTCCTCTAATTTCCCAATCTGCAAAACCTTCAAAAATCTCGTATTGAGGGAAAGAGTCAGTATTTGCATAGTTTTCATCAATCCTTTGGAGAAATGCTGATTCTAACTCTTCAAAAATATCTGGAATTTTTAATGAAACCAAATATTTTACCATTTCTTCCTTTATGGGTATTTCTTCAAGATCTAAGATCTTAGCACCTGTGAATAGGCTGAATGCAAAATCTACACCACCTATGATCTGATAATAATTTAAAATCATGAGGGTCCAGATCATTTCTTTAGTGTAAACGCTAGACCATAGATCATTGAGGCTTCTGAAATAAAGTTTGACTTTCATGTTTGGTAAAGAAAATATTTTTACCAAGTTGTCATCTAAGCCCAAGGAGATACCCAAGTTTTTTGATTGCCATGCTTGGCACTTGCGAATCCACATGTTTCTTCTAAGCCTCAGTCCTACCACCTTTTTTATTTCATCAGTCAGCCAATTGACATGGCTTTCCAGGATTCTGAATCTATCGACAAAAGTGGCAAAACTGTCATCTTCTGGTTTTTTACCTGGAATTTCGAAAACTGAATATTTACAAGTTATATACATTTTGTTCATGTCTCTTGTCAAGGAGTCTGTCAGAAAATTTGAGTTACCTGGGATCCATTCAACTTCAAATTCAAACTGTTGGAACCAAATCTGCCAAGCTAATATTCTGCCTTTAGCAATTTGCCTTGAAATTTTGGCGGATAAGAAATATTTGAAATTTCTGGAATCTGTTCTGACTAAAAATTTTACGGGTGTAAGATATACCTCAAATCTTTGTATCCCGTTGAAGATAGCTAATGTTTCTTTTTCAGCAATGAAATAGTTCTTCTGACTAGATGTGAATTCCCCAGAAGCATAACCGCAAAGATTCTCTTCAAGTTTACCTTCACTATTTCTTCTTTGTTCTAATAAAACGGCAACCCAAAAATCTAAAGAAGCATCTGTCTGCAGAATAAGTAATCCATCACCTGGTGGTTGAAGTTTTGGTAGATCCTGGCATTCTTCTTTCAAACTTTTAACGGCTTCAGTTGCTTCCTGTGACCAACCTTGTTTTTCATGTTTTCTGATAGGTGCTGTCTTTTCTGATAGATTTGGAATGTATTTGTGAAGATAATTTAAGACTCCCAAAAATCTTTGAATGGTCTTGGTATCCTTCAATTCATCAGGAAACTGAGTCAATTTGGTTAAAACATGAGGTTGCATTTGGATTGCTCCATTAGCAACATTAATTCCCAAAAAATCCATATTTTCTTGAAACAAAGACATTTTTCTTTCTGACAAGACTATTCCATGCTGCTGAACTTCTTTTAAGAAAATTTCTAAATGCTCTAAATGAGTATGTATATCTGGGCTATGTACAAGAATATCATCTATATATGTGACTATAAAATCATATTTAGCAAAAATATAGTCCATTCTCCTCTGGAAGAATGCGGGGGCGTTTTTTAGACCAAATGGTACCACTTTCCACTGATAAAATCCTGTTGGGAAAATGAAAGCGGTTTTATGCCTATCCTCTGGTTGGATCTGAATCTGATAGTATCCCGACTTCATGTCAAACTTACTAAACACTTTGCTGTGCTGAATCTTCTGCATGATTGTCTCAGGTCTTGGTAATGGATAGTTAAAACTTTGAGTAATAGCATTAAGAGGTTTGTAGTTTATTACCATTCTTGGCTTACCTCTTACTATTTCAGAATGATTCCTCACAAGAAATGCTGAACAAGAATAATGAGATTCGCTGGGCTCAATAAGCTGCATCTGTAGTAATTCTTTTATCTGCTTCTTTATCTCCTGCTCATCTGCTGGGGTACAAGGAATCATCTTACCTTTTACTCCATTATCATGCAAAGTGACGATTTCTTGCATCGGGCTCTCTGTCAGCCAAAACTGTTGTGGGTTTTCAGAACAACTCTTCAACAATCTTTGATAGATATTACTTTGTTCTTTTGACCAGTTGGGATCTATACAAGCCAATTGTTTTGTTTTTGATTCTGCTCTTTGTTCATAGAATTGTAATACTTCCTGCCAATCATCAGAATCTTGTTTTGGTTTTCTGGTTCCTATTCTTTTCTGGCTATTTTCTTTCCTGGCTTCAGAGTTTGCAATAAACAATCTAGGAACAGCAATAGCTTTCTTTTTTAAATTAATAACCAGCTTATCTTGACTGATTGTAACTGGAAGAACAGAATTTATAAATGGCATTCCCAACATAAGACTTGCTGAAGGATCAAAATGCTGAATTGCAGAAATCTTAACAATACTCCCTCCCACTTTTAAAGAGATATTATCAACATAATGTGTTAGATTCACAGATCCTCCTATGGTTTCTGAAACCAAAATATTTTTAAGTGGTTTCCACAGTGATTTGAATAAAGAGGGTCTAGCCAAATTATTTGATCCACCGGTGTCAACAAAAGCATCAACAGAAATCCATTCATTTCTTACTTGAACCTGAACCGCGATATAAATGAGGCTATCTGTTTTGACAATCTTTTTTAACAACCCATTTTCTTCTATTCTCTTAATTTCTGGTTGAGGTAAACTTGTGGAAACAGTTGTTTTCTTCTCGAATGGACAAAAAGCATTTATCTGAGGGTAGGGTGGCATAGGTTGTTTACCTTGCCTGATTGATAATGAAGCAGTGCTTACAGACTCATTGTCTGAATCATATGAGGTTTCGCTGGTAACATCATAATCTGTGCTACTTTCTTCTTCACTATAATGCTTTTCGTCTGACCATTCGTCATCGGAACATGACCTACAAACATTCATTTTTTGTACAGTTTCTTCGTCTTCTTCTGCTTCGGCATCTGATATTTCAGTCAAAATATAGACATCTGAAACTTCATCATTTGAATTTACAATTGACCAATCATCCTGGAAATCTTGAATGTCTATACAGGCTTTTAAAGCACTGGATGATTTTTGTGGGCACTTTCTTGCAAAATGTCCTTCTTTTTTACAAATGAAACAACAATTATTGTTTCTTGGATTTCTTCTTTTCTTCAAGAATTTATATTTTCTGAATGGCTTTCTTGGATTAGAGACTTTCTTGGGTTTGTATTTGCCATACCTCTTTGATTTTCTTTTCTTAAAAGGTGTCCATGGCAATACTGCTTGACAAACATTGGAGCTTGGAGTAATATCATTAGCTTTCTTCTGCCAACATAAATATTTAACCTTTTCTGAAACTCTAAACAGAGGATCCACCCAATATATTTGCTCTAATGTTTTATATTGCAATTCTATGTCTTTCATTATGAGGTCTCCTAAATTGCCTGGTATTTTTGTTAAGTATGCGATTTTCTGAGCCACATCATTTGAAAGATTAGCTTTATAAACCTTAGCCATAAAATCTTTACTGAACTGATCTAAATATTTTAGATCTTTTAATTCCATCCTGCTAAGATCAGTTAGAAGCTGTTTTCTTTCATCAATCGGTTCTGGAACGAACTGTGTTTTAAGTAACACTTCTAGAGTGGCTAATCCTGATTCCATGACGGCAATTCTTTCTTCTGGAGGTGGTCCCATCCACCAGTCGTAGACCATTCCTGCCATTCTTTTCTCTGCTAAAAGTATAATAGATACATTATCTAGTTTTGTTGTAACCTGCATCTGATATAGGGCTCCTATCCATATTCTAATAGATTCTCCTGGGTTAGAAGAATTATCTAGATCTAGAATGTAGCCACTAGCGTTTGCTGCTGACAGGTCTTCTTCAATTCTAGGATACTTAGCAACTTCTCTAAATATATGTGCCTTATTCTGGTTACGTATAGATGGCAAAATAAAGGATGGAAATCTAGAGGCGGCTTCAGACAAAGTCATCACTTCTTTCTTTGACTCAAAAGGTTTGTGAACTCTGAAGGTCTTGGATTCACTGGTTAACTTCCCAGTATCTTTAGAAGTACCTTCATCTGTAGAAGTATTTTCTTCTGATTTCTCCTTGCTTTCTTCTTCTAAATCCCAATGATTAGGGACAGACATATCTCTATGAAATTTTGGAATTTCTCTGGCCTTTTTCTTTTGTTTTCTTCTTCTCCTTTCTTCTTTTTCTTGTTTCTCTCTCTGTTGCTCATCATATAGTAATTTCAGATTTGCATTAATAAGCTCAGCTTGTTCACCTAGATCATCTAGAACATCTTCGGCATAAGCACACCAAGTGGTCAGATAATTTCCTATCTGATGTACTTGATCCATATCACTTGGATTTTGTGAATTGTGTTCTAATAATGGAGCACAGTCAGCTCTAGTAGGTGGTTGTTTTGAAAAAGATGAAGTAGTACAAAACTTTGTTTTTGGTGGCCATTTTCCTCCTTTTACATATCTCTTAGCTGCATACTGAAATTCATCTACTGGTGGGAAATTATGTACATATGTTCTAAACATTTTATTGACAGCTAAAAATGGCTTTTCTTCTGGTATGTATAGCTGAGTATCAGACCTTGGAGTACTAGTGGAAGTACTAGGCTCTTCTGGTATAGCGATCTGACGATAAAAAGACCTTCTTCCACTGGTAAGGACTGGTTCCCTTTGGGCTGGTAAGACATGTTTTTCTGGCAAAGCAATTGGTCTTGGTATTGAAGGTTGACTCGGCAAGATTTTTACACAATTATCTGCTACATACATTCTCTTGACCAATTTATTTGAACTATCTGCAGCCAGAGACTTATATTGTATATACCAATCACTAGGCAAGGCTTCTTTATCATAATGAACTCCTTCAATTTGCGCATTGCCTACACCTACTGCAACACAATCTCTTAATACTGGTTGTTTTAGCTTTGGATGCACTGTATTTGTCAATTGGAATGAAGTTTGAACAATTACTGACAAATACTCACTGTCATCAACCATCGAGAGACCCTGAACTCCTATTAGTATCTTCCAGCAATCTTTGAGATGAACATCTGTTAAGCTAATGGCATAGTCAGGAAAGATTGTTCCATATTGACATCCCGAAGAAAGATTTCCTTGGATAGTACCAATTCAGGCATGATCATATATGTTATGTCTTGTATCAAAGAGTTCTGCTATACAAGGAGTATTTAAGCCTCTACGAACCAGCGGGGCTAACCCTATCCTTATTCCTCCAAAATGCAGATAAAAGAATCTTTTTTCTGCATGATATTTTCTGAACTTCTTAATTTCTTCATCAGAAAACAAATTCAGACCTATAATTTGAACAGATGGACCTTTAATTCTAACTTTCAGCTCGATTTCTTTGAAATAGGCCTTCTTTGTTAACTTGAACATTACTGGAACGGGATAAATTTCTTTTGTGTTTAAAGCCGGGGGATTCCAATTTTCTGGGTCTTCTACCTTTTCATGTTCAATTATATCTGTTTCCTGGGATCTATTTTCTACCTCAGAAATGGAAGATTTATCTATCGTAGAAAAAGATCTCAAAAATTTTGCCATTCTTAGTTGGACTAATTCTATTCCAGAGATTGACTGAAGTAGCGTTTATTTACTCAGTATTCGTAAAACGAAATACTTTTCGAAGGCTACCTGGCTATCTTCAGACTCTGTCTATAGAATTCAAACGAACAGAATCGAGGTATGGCTCTGATACCAAAATAAAACACTGAACAGATGAACAGAGGTTGAGTAAGAATTACTCGAAAGCTTTCCTTCCACCCCTCTGATACAGGTATCTGATCCTCAGGTGATCATGCGCGACACGACCTCAGCTTCATAGGTCTTCACTTCAGTGCCTTACAGCTCAAACCTCTTTTGGATTATAAGAACTGTCCTCAGACAGGCGGCCCAGAAGGCTTCGATATTAATAAAAACAAGAGAATACAAAGCTTATTACAAACTCAGACTCACACAGACTCAAAACACTCTCAATGCTCAGGATGGATCTAACGATCTCCCAATACTCTCTTATATAGTGTTATACCTATCTAACACTGACGTCAAAAGAAAAATAATTGAGGGTCCTGTCGGTATATTTATCCACCGACGGTGTCTACTTAATTCTTTTCTGTACAAAAGAATCCTGTCACAACATGTGATCAACCTTATCACATTGCTGACAAAGATTCTACCATGTAGGGCTTCTTGTTTCCCAAATATCCTCTTCGGATGGTCCTGGAGACGGTTCGTAATCATCATACTGTTGTTGATAGTACCTGGCCATGACCCGATTGTATTGTTCATCGATTCCTTCATTTGGATCTTGCGCATCTAATGCAATCTTTTGATAAAAACAACTTTCTTAATAGACAATCAAAGAAATAATCTCTTTATCTTTTCAAAGC
>APFE031250029.1:0-10626 GCA_000404065.3 Pinus taeda
ATTTTCTTTTTACTTTCAAAAAATTAACAACAAAATGAAATTCTAAGCTTGTGAAGAAGGGGAGGAAAAGTGTTTAAATTTGGTTAAAAGATTAGGAATAAATTGAAAATACCTTGTTTGTGAAAAGGAGGAGGCCAATTGGTTCAAGGGATTTGTCACAATCACCATTATTCTTGCTCATCAAATTTGAAGGAATATGAATTCATTATGTGTAGTGAAGTTGGATTTAATAGTGAGTAACAAGTTTGTCACTATTAGGCAAGGTTTAGTTTTCGTGAAGGCTTTCGTTAAAGCCATCGGGTCACCATGAGGTAGTGATCAAATTGTGGTTGCAGCAGGAGAGATTATATTTACATGATCTTGTGGCATCCATGTCCTTCAAATTTAAGTTCTATATTGAATGGTTTGTGGCCCTCGTGTCCTCCAAATTTAAACTTAAAAGGGTTGGATCCAATAATGAGGAGCAACAAGTTTGTCACTGTTGAGCTAGGTTTGATTCTTATGGGAACTTTTCTTAGACCTATGGTGTCACCTTAAGGTAGTATTCAAACTTGTGATTGTACCCAAATAGATTATTACTAAATGATTATATGACCCATGGACCCATCTATGGATTAAAGCCCACTTTCACAACTTCAAATTTGAATCCCATAAGGCTTGGACCAAATGGTGAGGAATGACGAGTTTTCACCATTAAGAGAGGTTGAATTCATGTGAGGGTTTTTATTGGAGCCAACACTCAAATAGATTATATTAATGATATTGTAATGCATGCACAAATAAGTGAATCAAAGCACACCCCCATGTTTTCAAAATGATTAAGCTAGTTAATTAATTAAATTATCTTGTCACCCATCCCACATAAAGTGGATCAAAGTCTATCCCCATGTCCCTCAACTTTAAAATGCCCCAAGGGTTAGCTCAATTGTGTTATACTTTGAGTCTCTATACAATCACAAAGTTTAAGACCATAATTGTCATGAGTGTAAACCTTATCTTTGATGAGGTGTTGGCATTATCCTCCGATGCGATGTCAGTGAGATCTAGATCCAAAATGGTCAAAATTGATGTACTATAAATTCATATTATGAGATCAATATAATGTGTTGAAAATGACATAAAGGATTTTACATCAGTTTCTTCCTTTGTCTCATTTGTGCTCAAGGTGTGAGGGTGTTCAAGTCGCTTCTTGTTTTGATGAACAATTCATTATTGGATGGAGAAATCTACTTTCAAATTTGTAAAATATATCTTCAAAGAAACATTTCTACCTTTTTTTCTCATTGCATGATAGATTTTGTGTTCCAACATTGTGTGTGCACTTTGAAATTGTATGGTTAATGTTGGTGATGCTATAAAATATTCAACCATAGTCTAAGCATGTGAAGGTTTTGGCTCTAAAGTGAAATTCCCAATGGAAACATTTTTATGTCTCTAATTTGTGTTCAATTTTAACAAATTGGTTTAACCATCTACCCAAGCCATGTTGTCAACAAGGAGGTCATTATCATAAATTCAAATTCGGTTGAGTCCTTTGGATTACTGGTGACTATTGTGGTTGGTAGTTGAACCACCCTCCATCTTGATATTCTCAAAAGAAAGGGGTTTCCTTAAGGTTTTATAGATAGATAGAAAGACCATGGCCAAAATAAAAGCAAGTATGGATCAAATTCATGTACTATAAATTGAGATCAAGGGATCAATACAATGAGTTTAAGAGGGCATAAATAGTTATTAGCCATATTTTTTCTTGCTTGCGATTGCTCCATTGTTGTCTATATTTTAACATATTCAATGTAAAGGTAGAAACGAAATTGTGGACCACTTGTTCCTCACTTATTCTTTCTAATAGATCGATGTAAAATGAAGCCCTGTGAATCACAGATGGGAGAAATAAAGGGGATCAAGTGTCACTAGTTAATTATTTCTATTCATGGAAATCATACAAACCTAAACAAGCCTTCAAGGGTTTTCCTTATGTTGTAGTTTTCAGGATTTAGATCTCAAAAAATAATTTGATTTTTTAAGGAATTGTTTTGACTCAAGCACAAGTACCTCACAAAATGATAACTTCTTTTGAAGGTAGATGGAAGTCTCAAATAAAAAATTTGTCAAAGAATTCTCAAAGAACCAACCATTGATTTTGGGAAATTTTGGGGTTTTGTTTATGGGCATGTCAAGGATAACCATGTATTTGTGGGATAAGGGTGGTTTTTTCCTTGAATCAAACCACCTCTTTTATTTAAAATATGTTGTTGTGAAATGCACAAGAACATTCTAAGTTTTTATGCATTATGGCTCATTTTAAATACAACGGTAGAAAAATGTTGAAGGGAACTACAAGTATATGAAGACTCCAAGATATCAATGAATTGGGTAAATGACAAATGTAGAATAAAAGGCATGCTTCTAGGCCCAACCATGAATCAAATTCTAGAGTTAAAAAATAGGTTTTCTTAGTTTTCTTTTATGTATATTTATGAAGTTTTCAATTCAAAGGTGGAGAAGCTTTCTAGAGAAGCTATATTGAGAAGGAAGGACTCTTTCCTGAGTGAGAGTTCATACTAGGGGCACAAATTACAAGCAATGAATTTTTTTTAGTAGTGATAGAGATAGAATATTGTTTAATCCTTATTTGACGTTTAATAGTAATTTTAGGTATTTTTCTTATCTTTAGGAAAGAAAATGTCTTTTGTAAATTTTGGTTCTGAGGGATGCCTTTATGGAGCCTAGGATCACTATAATAAGTAGGTATATAACAAAAATGAAGGCTAGTACATGATATAATAGTAATAATGTCTTGAAATATGTGTGTGTGTGTGTGTTTTGATGTGATAGCATCCTCTTTCACTCAAGTACTAATATTATAGATGATTTCCATAATATACATTGAGAGCTCTTTAAACTTGTATTTGTTATTTATGTGATATCCATAATAATTGCAACTCTCACTTTGTGATATATTTGATGAATGAGATTCAATACTCTCATTTTTATTTTTTCATATGCTTTTCTTTGTTATAACAAAAGGAGGCAATTTTATATTTACTTGAAGGAAAACTTACAACCCCAAGTTTTCATAATGAAGACTGTTAGCAATATCTTTGAATCTAAACTTGACAACACTCCATCTATAGCCATATAATTAGCTAAATTGATAATAGAAAGTAACCATCACACTAATTCTATCATGTGTTTACATGATTGGTCATGGTTTGTACAATCATCATCGTTGATTTTTAGTAAAAATAAAAATTAAACATAAAAAAATGTTCCTTTGTTGATTATACAACCATGTTTGGAAAGTAAAATAACATCATTTGGGTATCACAACAAAAATGTTCCCCAACTTCAATTTCTTTTGATGTAGTAACAAAATCAAATATGCACTCACCATGGTTTTCATAGTGTGACAACAACTTTTGTAGTAAAGCCATCTCTAATTGTGACCCTTCATATTTCCCATTTTATTAGGTTGGAGATGAGGGTTTCCCCTTTCTATCAATTGGAGTTTCCACCTTGTGATCATAATGTTATTCTCTAATAAGTTGCTCTAGCTTTAATGGAAAATATTGTATTTTCGGAATATTTTTGTATCATACATTTTCTCATCACTAATCTAGATCTTCTCCTAGTTTTACCAATCCATTGACTTCTTGACTCCTTGATCCATGAAAATGGTGAGTGAATTTTGAGAAGGATGGAAATAATTAGGAGATTTAATTTAGAGGGGGAGCTAGATGTTAGCTAGATTATGAGCATGACCCTTCCTTATTTGATCTCAAGCTTGTGACATTCTCTATTATTGCCATTGTAGGTTTCATAGTGTGACAAAAACTCCTATAGTGAAGCTCTATTTCACTATGCCCCTTCATATTTGTCACTTGATTGTATTAGAGATGAAGGTTCTCCCTTTATACTAATGAGAGTGTTGAAGGATCTCCCCTTGCCCTCCTAATGTTCTTCGCTAATAAGTTTCTTTAGCATTGAGGGAAAATAGTTTATTTTCTAAGAAATCCCTCAAAGTCATACCTTTTTTAGAATCTAAACTCGAATATTCTACAGTTTTCATCTTTACTTTGTTGACGTTTCGAGTCTAGACCAAGACTCATCATCAGGACTTGATTTACAAAGAAGAGAGATAGTAGTGATAAATATGGTTATGGTTCAGGTGCCAAGTATGTGAGCCGAACAGCCCAATGATTTGAATTAACTAGATTTTTAATATTTTAATATACTAAAGCTCTTTTTAATTTTTTTATTATAAATGGATATAGTTATTAGTGTTTTTTATTTGTAAGTTCATGTAATAAGTTTTTTATTATATTTTATTTAATAAAATAATTTATCATAATGATGTTGTTTTAATTAATTGTAACTTTATAGTAATTTTGTTTATATTTATTTAATTTTTGCAAGTTTTTAGTTACTTAGGAGGTTAATGTATTATTAATGTTGTGTTCTAAGCTTATATGTTTGTTAATGTATCATAAAAAGTTTTTTATGGTTAGGAGAGGAGCCGATTTTTAATATTTTAATATTCTTATAATTTTTTTGATATATTAAAGTTCTTTTTAATTTTATTTATTATACATGGATATAATTATTATAGTTCTTTATTAATTGCTTGAGTTGAATTGTTTATGTATTAAGTTTTTTATTATATTTTATTTAATGAAATAATTTCTCATAATGATTTTGTTTTAACTAATTGTAATTTTATAGTAATTTTGTTTATATTTATTTAATTTTTGCAAGTTTTTAGTTACTTAGGAGGTTAATGTATTATTAATGATGTGTCTCTAAACTTATAAGCTTGTTAGTGTATTATACAAAGTTTTTTGGTTAGGAGAGAAGTCGACTTGATCTAAAGAAGGGAGGGTAAGAAGAAAAAGGGAGGGTCATTTTAATCCATGGGGGTGAGGAGTGAGCCCCAATTCCTACTAATTTCCAAGCCTCCATCCATGTTGAGGTTATGTGGGTGTTTTATGATCTCAAGAGCTTCTCGGACTTTTCGCTTGAAATTTTGTTTTTCATTTGCAATGACTTTTGTGTTTTCAAAGCATATATGGTGGTTTATCTTACTTGCATGTTCCGCCAAGGCTGAGGAACAAGTTATTTCCCTACGGATATGTGCACTATGTTCTTTAAGCCTGATACTAACTGACCTACCTATTTCCCCGATATATTGTTCTCCACAGGAACAGTTGATAATATAAACACCCTTTTGCTGGAGATGTTCTGGGTTGTCTTTGACTGATTTCATTTTTTGTCTAGTAGTTTTCAAGGGTTTGAATGAGGTTTTGAAATTCTTTTTTAAGAGAATTTTGGCTAGTTTGTTAGTTACACCATGAATATATGGATAGTGGCTAGGGAATTGTTAGTTTTGCTTTTATTGTTTCCATATTTGGCTTTTTGAATGGCTTTGAAGATATCTTTATTAGTGTATCCTAGTTTGGAAAATGTTCTCTTTAAGTAGGTGATTTCTTCCTCGATGTGGCTCTAGTCTGAAATTCTACAAGTGCTAGTGAAGAGGGTTTGAAGAACACACATTTTTTGAGCTGGGTGGTGGTGGGAATCTGCATGGAGATAGTTATCAGTATGCGCCTTTTTCTGAACACTTTGTGACCTATAGAACCATCCTTGTTTCTAATGAGGAGGGTGTCCAAAAAAGAGATGCAATTATTCTCTTCAATTTCCATTGTAAATTTGATGTCCTTGGAAATGCTATTGAGATGGTTTAAAAAGTTTTTAAGTTCGTCCTCCCCATGGGACCAATCAACATTGGTGTCGTCCACAAACCTGATCCAAAACTTAGGTTTTAACAGGTAGGTGTCAAGAACCTTCTTTTCAAACTTTTCCAAGAAGAGATTGGCTATAATAGGTGAAAGGGGTGATCCCATAGCCACTCCTGATGTTTGCTCAAAAATCTCCCCTTGGAAGGTGAAGAAGGTGGACTGTAGAAAGATTTAAGCTAATCTTGTGGTTTGTGGGTCTGCCACCTCTTCCACTACTTGTACTGCTTCATCTAAGGGAATTTTAGTGAACAGCTCGACAACATCAAAACTAAGATTTTATCATCCAGATCTATCTTAGCATTTCAATGAATTCAACATATTGGCTGGAGTCTTTTATGTAAGAATTGGTCTTACCAACCAGGGGAACTAATTTTCTTACGACATACTTTGCTAATTCATATGTGGGCGATCATTACATACTACATGCCAAACATTAGTTCTAAGGGTCATTAGCTTATAATTCATCCTTTCTTTCCAATATTAATAATTTTCATCATTAAGTAGAGGCATACCTTGATTATCCATGACTTGTTTTAGTATTGTTTGTCCTTGATCTATGATTGCTAATATTTCCACTACATTTGATACATCAGTTGTAATGTCACAATTTTCCTAAATTGATTACTTCCTTTGAGATCCCATCTTATTATGATTCTTTCCCATGGTCCATGATGTACTATCAAATGGTTAAGTTTTACTAGAGAGACTTTTCATGGTACCAATTGCCAAAAATACTGAGAGGGAGGGGGGGTGGTGAATTAATATTTCTTGCCTATTCACATTTTACTTAGTTTATTCTTTCATTTTCAAATTTAGTTGATCCCTTATTTCATTAGCAACACAATGTGTTGTAGATATAGGAATATTCAGTTAACCATGATAAACATTAAACATAAGAGAATATAAACCACAACAATACAACACAACATCAAAACAAAGGGACACCAGATTTTTAGGTGGAAAGCCCAAATGAGAAAATCCACTATTGTTGTTGTCTTTATCTTGTTATCATCATAAAATTCAAATATTCTTACATATTGCATTGGCGCAAACTCTTACCAGTGCATGGGATCCTACTTGTTAGAGGCAACCACCTCCTCTAGTTTCTCTGACTCTGACTGGAAGGAAGCTACTACTCCTTGATCAAATTTACCATCTGTATATGCGCACATCTTTTGTATATGCACAATTTCTGTATATGCGCAGTTTCTGTAACATAAACGAAGATACATGAACAACGTGCATATACGGAAGATATTCACATATAGGAAAGTTAGGGATATATGGAAGACAGGTGCATATCTTCCGTATATGCCCAGTTTCCGTATATGCGCACATCTTCCGTATATGCACAGTTTCTGTATATGTGCAGTTTCTTTAACATAAAGGAATATACATGAACAACGTGCATATACGGATGATATGCACATACAAGAAAGTTCATGTATCTGCATCGTGTACGCACAAATTCAATATACAGAAATTGCGCATATACGAAAACTGGGCATATACGGAAGATTTGTGCATATCTTTCGTATATGCCCAGTTTCCATATATGCGCACATCTTCCGTATATGCCCAGTTTCTGTATATGTGCAATTTATGTATATGGAATTTGCGCATCTACAATGTAGAAGCATAAACGAAGATGTGTACAAATTCCATATACTGAAATTGCGCATATACGAAAACTGTGCATATACGGAAGACACACACACATCTTCTGTATATGCCCAGTTTCCGTATATGCACACATCTTCCATATATGCACAGTTTCCGTATATGTGCAATTTATGTATATGAAATTTGCGCATATACGATGCGCATGTCTTCCGTATATGCCCAGTTTCCGTATATGTGCACATCTTCTGTATATGCACAGTTTCCGTATATGTGCAGTTTCTGTAACATAAACGAAGTGCATATATGGAAGATATGCACATACAGGAAAGTTAGGGATATACAGAAGACACGTGCATATCTTCCATATATGCCTAGTTTCCATATATGCGCACAGCTTCCGTATATTCACAGTTGCCGTATATGCGCAATTTCTGTAACATAAATGAATATACATGAACGACGTGCATATACGGGTGATATGCACATACAGGAAAATTCATGTATCTGCATCATATACGCGCAAATTCAATATACAAAAATTATGCATATACGGAAAGTGGGCATATACGGAATATTTGTGCATATCTTCCGTATATGCCTAGTTTCTGTATATGCGTACATCTTCCGTATATGCCCAGTTTTCATATATGCGCAATTTATGTATATGGAATTTGCACATATACGATGTAGAAGCATAAATGAAGATGTGTACAAATTCCAAACAGGAATTGCGCATATACGGTGTAACAGCCCAAAATAGATATCTAATTAAGTTATTAACATTAACCTTAAACTATGATGTGTACTTACCTGAGCTTACTTATGGTAGAAGTAGGCTTACCGCAACAGGTTTTTGGGGATGACTCTCCTCCCAACGGTAGGCTCAATTGTGCAGGATTCTGCTACAACTGGCCACCCCCGAGCCCTCAATCAACGACCACTGCCAGTGCTCCTAAGTCTTAGTATACCATTCTCCCAGGAGAATGACAGATAGAAGCTCGGAATGATGGATATCTCCCATCCTCCTCACCATCTATTAAATAGAACAAAACATTGGAAGGGAAACCACATGCACACACTCCATGTGTCTGCATGCAACTTTTTTTCTTGTTTTATTCTTTAGTTTTCTTTTGATTTTTAGCTTTCTTGTTTTATTTCCTTCTTTTATTTCTATTTATTCTTATTTAAAGCTTAATATGGTTATTACTATCTTTATTTTTATTTTTATTACTTATTTCTTTTTATATAATTTTTAATATCATTTATTATTTATTATTCTTATTATTTATTATCAAGTGATTTATTTATTATTATTTATTTATTATTACTTATTATTATTATTATTTATTATTTATTTTTATTCATTATTTTTATTATTAATTATTAGTTTTGTATTTAGTTATTATTATTTATTATTTATTATTAAGGGAGGGATATTGCATACTCTCCCAATTTAAGGAACTTCGTCCTGAAGTTAAGTTTTTATTACTAATGATTATTTTTGTATTATTATTTTCTTCATGTTGCCAACACCCTCTGCTGAACTAGTATAACCAACAGGCATCGAAAGTCCCCAACACCCTGGGAAATCTCAAGGAATCTCTATCCTTTTTCCACTTTCGGCACCAGGCAGAAGCCTAAGCCAGTCTGTATCCTAGTCGTTGGCTGGCCTCAAGGTTCGTGCCTGACTCAAACCTCATCTGCCCCAAGGTAGGCATCCGGTGACCTCATCTGCCCCAAGGTAGGCATCCGGTGACCTCATCTGCCCCAAGGCAGGCATCTGGTCTGGTATTCAATGACCCCGGGCATCTCGCAAGCCGGCCCACTCCCTCCACAACTACTAAGGCGCACAACCCCAGGCATCGAAGTCCTTTACATCCCTTCCAGACATCGGCATCCCAATCCAATAACAGGCACCTAACCTGGAACATCAGGCACATACAAGACAAAGGAACCACTGGCATATGTCGTGTTGATTGAGTTTTGTCCTCAGCCCATATGGTGTTACTTATTCTCCCTCGTGCGTATGGGCTCGCACGAGATCATCAAATAAACCAGCCCTCTTGGCCTATTTGTGGAGTCCCGTGAATCATCACATCTCAACATGCATCCAATGCATTAACCATACCATCATAGCATCATAGGAAATAATCCACATGCCAACTCTTGCAAGGAACTGCATGCTCACGCATGTCATGGAACTATCGCATGCTTCAGTTATACCATTACATTATTATATCAAGGCATATCATGCATTAACATAAATGAAACACATGTCCATAATCCTCATATTATAACATGTAAGCCTACTTCTACCACAGGCAAGCCCAGGTAAGTACACTTCATAGTTTAAGGTTAATGTTAATAACTTAATTAGATATCTATTTAGGGTTGTTACATACGGAAACTGTGCATATACGAAAGACACGCACACATCTTCTAGATATGCCCAGTTTCCCTATATTTGCACATATTCCATATATGCACAGTTTCCGTATATGCGCAATTTATGTATATGAAATTTGCGCATATACGATGCACATGTCTTCCGTATATGCCCAGTTTCCATATATGCGCACTTCTTCCATATAAGCACAGTTTCCGTATATGTGCAGTTTCTATAACATAAACGAAGATGCATGAATGACGTGCATATATGGAAGATATGCACATACAGGAAAGTTAGGGATATACGGAAGACACGTGCATATTTTTCGTATATGCCCAGTTTCTGTATATGCGCACATCTTCCGTATATGCACAGTTTCCCTATATGCGCAATTTCTGTAAGATAAAGGAATATACATGAACGACGTGCATATACGGGTGATATACATATACATGAAAGTTCATGTATCTGCATCGTATATGCGCAAATTCAATATACAGAAATTACGTATATACGGAAACTGACATATACGGAAGGTTTGTGCATATCTTCCGTATATGCCCAGTTTCCGTATATGCGCACATCTTCCGTATATGCCTAGTTTTCGTATATGCGTAATTTATGTATATGGAATGTGCATATACGATGTAGAAGCATAAACGAAGATGTGTACAAATTCCATATACAGAAATTGCGCATATACGGAAACTGTGCATATACGGAAGATGTGCGCATATACGGAAACTGGGCATATACGGAAGACATGCACATCGTATATGCGCAAATTTCATATACATAAATTGCGCATATACAGAA
>APFE031250035.1:0-16450 GCA_000404065.3 Pinus taeda
ATTCGAATCTGATGATAACCAGATCGTAAATCAATCTTAGAGAATACCTTTGCTCCTTTCACTTGATCGAAGAGTTCGTCAATCCGAGGCAGGGAGTACTTGTTCTTGATCGTAAGCTTATTCAGCTGACGATAGTCTATACACATACAGAGAGTCCCATCTTTCTTTTTAACAAATAGTACCGGAGCTCCCCACGGTGACACGCTGGGGCGGATATAATTCTTATCCAGCAACTCTTGTAGTTGCATTTTCAATTCCGTCAACTCGGGTACACTCATCCGGTACGGTGTCCGTGACACCGGGGCTGCCCCTGGTATTAACTCTATGGTAAAATCAATGTCTCTTTTTGGAGGCAATCCCGGTACCTCTTCAGGGAAAACATCCACAAATTCCTGCACTACCGGAATGTTGTCTAATGCAGATACTTTGCCTTTCTGGTCTGCATAACCAACTTGAATAGCGTAAATCTGACACTTCTTCCTTAGACATTTAGCTAGCTGGGAGGCAGTGATGGGCCGGATCTGTACAGGGTGTTTAATTCCCTGTAATTCTTGCTGCTGTCCCGAGTCATCCTTGTAATAAATGGTTTTGGTCTTGCAGTTTACCAACGACCAATGCTTTTCCAGCCAATCCATACCAATCAGAATGTCATAGGACCCCAATGGAAGCACATTCAGGTCTGCTGTAATTGGCTGTCCAGCTATGCTGAAAGAACAATTATTTATTTTGGCTAGGACCCTTCTTTTAGCTCCTGTAGCTAGCTGTACCAGCCATGGGTTCCGGAACTTTTCAGAAGATAGCTTACACTGTTCTACTACTTTTGGGTTAACATAGCTTAAAGTAGCTCCAGGGTCAATAAGAACAGTTATAGAAAGATTAGAAATTTTACCTTCAAACTCCACCATGCTTCGCTGGTATTCCGCTTGACGGTCTTCCAGAGCTGCGTTAATTCTTGGCATGCCGCGCGCCACCTCTCCAACAGTTGATGCTTCTTGGATCTGAGATATTTGATCCACTACTTTACGCTGAGGGCAATTCTTCACGTAGTGCGGGCCTCCACAACCCCAACACTGGACTGGAGGTTTGGTCATCCCCTCAAGGTCTGACCTGGCAGGTGGCTCACTGATTCTGCTCTCACTTGGCTTAGTTCGAAAGGTACTCTTTGCAATATTTCTGCCAATCTGTCCTTTACCAGCACCCTTGCTGCTGTTACCACGACTTCCTTTGTTGTTACCAGCAACTCTGCTGCTTTTCCGGTCATTCCACCTTTTATTTGAGATGTCTCCTTTCTGTTTGTTTTGCTGGTAACAGATTCTTGCCTTCCGAATCGCCTCGTCCATGGTCCGGGGGTTATCAAACTCAATGCGTTCTCTTATATAGGCTGGTAAGCTGCTCACAAATCTCTGCACTTTGGCCTTCTCCTCCTTGATATATGGCACATAGCGAAGCAGGGAGGTGAAGCGGTTAATGAACTCGTCCATGGACTGCTGTCCTAGTCGTAAATCATGGAACTCCCGAGCCTTCTCGTCATAGAAACGCTCAGTTAGATATCTCTCCTTGAAGTACTTTTGAAACTTTTCCCAGGTTATGTTCTGCTCACTTACTCCTTTTACAATTTTGATTTCTTCCCACCACAGGGTTGCTTTGCCCTGTAGCTGGAAGATGGCCAGCCGCGCCTTCAGATTCTGATCATACTCATATAGCTGGAAGTATTTGTTAATGTTAATTAACCAAGCCTCTGCCGCTTCTTCCTGTTCTCCATCAAACTGTGGAGGCTTAATTTTCCGGAATTCTCCTTGTAATTCCATTTTCTGCCTCTTTGAAGTCTGCTGTTCTACTACATTGTCGGAGTGGTCTTCCTTCTCCTCTGAGAGTTCAGGTGCGTAATTCCGTTCTTCAGTTGCTCTTTGCTGTTCTGCACTGGGATTGGCTAATGGCGGATTCTGTCTGTCCGACAGACTCTTCAATATTCTTTCCTGCTCCACTGTCAATCGCACGTTATCTTCTCGTAGACGCGCCATTTCATCCTTCAGTTCTTGAACAGTTTGCAGTATTGCTAGATTGGTACTGCGTGTCTCTGCACCAAGCTGTATCCACAGTTCTGGATTTTCCCGAGGAATGCCGTCAACTCCCGGTATTTCCTCCATCTTTATGATTGACTGTAAGTGAGTTGCTGTTTTCTGTTATTTATTTCCCTAATTAATAAACAGAACACAGTTAGCACCTTTTAATTCTTCCTCATACATGTACTATATAATGCAGCTGGATCTTACTGCTCCAGAGGCCACAGTTCTGAAACCTCTGCTCCGATACCACATTGTCACACTCCACGGTAATACACCATAAAAAAAATAAATTTATGACAACCTTTACTACCTAAACCTTACCCAACCCACCACACAACGACCATATTCTAAATATGAACATATACATAAGCTTGACATTGGTAATATAAACACATATATATATACGTAATGCATCGGATTAAAGCATTAACCGTGCTGCAATGATTCACATGTATTATGCCAACACCTAACTTACGGTTCAGGGCTCATTGATGACTCTTAACATGGTTTGAGGTCAACGGAATCATGGCGATCCATTCAACCTTTCCGACTGGGTTCCGGTGCCAGATGTGGTCGGAGTACTAAATGTCTTCCACCTACTTTGGCCAGGTGGCCACCGCCGTGCAGAGGCCATGTGAAGCCTTGGGGAGGTCGCCGGACTTGCGCGCCAAAACATTGAACAAAGGAACGGTGAGGATCTGCTGCAAGGATCCAAGGGCTGGTATTGGCCTAGGGTTTATCGGTCCCATTTATACCGCCGAGTCACTTGATACAGGTTCATTTGCATTTGGGAGAAGGGCCGAACCCTCGCTCCATTCCGCCACTCCACCCTGCAACACTTGCCCCGTCTCGGCAGCTATCTCAGGTAACCACAACGATAACCCACCATTACATTGAACTCTGTCAGCTGTCATTTGTTGAATATCACACAATGCATTACTTGTCAGGTTATCTTGCCTATGTTTTATGGCGTTCCTGGTTATTCTAGATGTGTTTCTCATGTGCAGGTTACAGGTTCTCATCCCTCCTTCCACCACAGAGAAGAATGTTATAGCCGAGGCTTGTCTAGGTATTATCTACACATGAACAGTTCAGTGCATAGGTTAATATGTTAGGCGGTTGTATGTGGAAGCCTTCGTGTATTTCCTTTCGGCCTGAGGGGTTCCTCATGGCATTCCTTATGTATTGATTCAGGGCTTTTCCTCTGTTGCTAAACCCTGGCTAGGGTACAAGGTCGGCTTCCCCATGCCGATACCTACGTCCTTCTCTGGTTACAGTTTAGTATTGTGATTTATTTGGCACATTGTATGTTTAAATCAATGGTTTCACGGTTTCCTTGCCGAAACCAGAACAGTTCGACTCAGGACGGAATGCTCATCTCTTCTGAGTCCTCTTATTTCCAGAATGTTTACTGTGATTAATTTTGTGTTTAAGCGAGACCGTGAGTCTATTTTTTCCGGCTCTCTGCTCTTTGACAATTAAACTGTTATAATACCCGTAAGGGTTATTTCACTTCGATGCTGATGTATGATTTTCCTTGTTTTCCTGGGGAATGCAATATACAGGTCCTCATTATCTGGTTAGTTAATCTCCGGCTTGTTTACAGTTATATATATATTTCCTCGGTTTGACAGGGCCGAGTCATACCCCTTTCGAGGGTTTCGTTTCCAACATCCCTTTGCTAACTTGCAAGGGTGTGACTGTATGTGGCGATTCAGTGGCCGTTTCCATGACAGTTTTATAATACCATATTTGATATTATTTGTTATGTTCTGTAATGAGGTCGTGATGGTTTACCTATTCATGTTTATACATATGCAAATCGAGGCCAACCCGGGGTACAGGCCCGACGATTCCACCTGAACCCGCCTCACTTATTCTGTCTTGTGTTGCTTGTTTTGATATACTCCTACGTCTGTTCCAGCGATACGATTAATTTATGCATTGTTCTGGTGTTTCATATGGTCATTACATTGTAAATGGGTACAGAAACCCTCTCGCAATTTCTGGGTGATTGAATGGTTAAACTATATGGAAACCCTCTCACGGTTATATGTCTTTAAATGATTGTTTGCATAGAAACCCTCTCACGGTTTATTTAATCATTTTAACATTGTTTATTTAGAAACCCTTCCACGGGTGTATGGCATTGTATTAATAATCTGTGTAAAAACCCTCTCACGGGTTAACAGGGTCCTGTACGGCCACCACACATGCACGTACTCTTGGTATATGAATATAATCTTTCTGAGTTATTATATCGTTGCTATGCTTGACTTTACACGCAGAATGAGCACTAGTTTTCTATATAACTATATGCATCGCTTATATACAGTTATCATGCAATGTTCTTTCCACAGTTATCTAGCATCATTTTATTACAGGTATCATGCATTGAACTCTACACAGTTTTCCATGCATAGAATGTACCAGATATTCCCTATTGGGTTGACTAGTCAGTTCCTAGGCACACTTAGACATTGGTTAGGATATTATGGATAAGCTGTATCGTCTAGTTAACAACAGAACTCAGGTACAGCCATACCTTCATTTCACATATCCAGCACATTAATACAGCAGTCCAGTTCAGGTGAAAAACACATACCTGTTTCAATAGGCACCAGCGTTATAGCTCCAGAAGTTCACCTGCAATCTACAAGCTTGCTCTTATCCACCCAACCATGAGATCCATTGATACATTGGATTCTCCCCCCGAGCTGTCTTGCAAGCCTGCAGCCCTCAACAAGACACTTGCACAGTTGTGCTAGGGTTATCTGGTCCTCACCAGACTTAACCCTGTCTTTCCTTTCTTTTTCTTTTCTTTCAATTTTCTCTCCCCCTCTATCCCCAACAGACCAGGGATTTTCCCTCCCAGGACCTTTTCCTGGCTGAGGGGTTAGTTTTCTTTTCAGTTTTTATAACTGTTTCTTTTTCAAATCCTCCCTTAGGAGACTGCCAGCATTTCTCTAGAATATATTCCATTTCATAAATAAACAATATCTTTTAAAAAAAAGTAATATTATCAGTTCACACTAATTTCTTACCATGGTAACTTTCAAAATTACAAGTTTTTACGAGGTCATTACATCTTCCCCCCCTGGGATTGGACATCGTCTCGATGTCTATTCCCTTTAAATAAATCTGGGTACACTTTTCTCATAAGCTCCTCGTCTTCCCACGTAGCCTCCTCAGGTCCATAGTGCTGCCACAACACTTTAATTTGGGTAATAACCCGTTTCCGCAGCCGCACTTCTCTCCGGTCGAGAATGCTCTGTCGTTCGACCAGAACCTCGCCTTCCGGTTCGACCTGCAGCCAATCAAAATCCTTAATCAGTTTCCACTGAGTATATTCACATGTTCAAACAACGAGGTTAATTCTTACCCGAACATCCTGCCATTGGATCACATGTTTGGGATCGTATACATATTTCTTTAGAACAGAGACGTGAAACACGTTGTGAATTCTAATATGGCTTGGCAAGGCGAGTTGGTAAGCCACCGGCCCCACTCTAGCCAAGATCTGAAAAGGACCAAAGCAGTGAGGAGCCAGCTTGGCGCATACGCTCCATTGCAAGGTGCTCTTTCTAGCTTGGATCCTCACAAACACATGGTCACCAACCTGATATTCCTTAAACCTTCTTCTCCTGTCTGCAAAACTTTTCTGCCGGTCCTGGGCAGCCTTCAAATTAGCACGCACCTTTTTCACCATGTCTTCCATCTCTGTAAACATTTCTGGACCCAAACTCAACTTATCCTCAGGCCCACCCCAACTTGAGGGTGTGCGGCATTTCTGCCCATACAGAACCTCAAAGGGGCTCAACTGTGTCGAGGTATGATATCCATTGTTATATGCGAATTCAACCATATGCAAATACTCTTCCCATTGATTCGGTTTCATCATCACATACGCTCTCAACATATCTTCCAACACTTGATTTACTCGCTCGGTTTGACCATTGGTCTGTGGGTGGTAGGCTGTGCTAAAATTAAGCTGGGTTCCCAACTTAGCGAACAACGTCCTCCAAAAGGTGGATGTGAACTTTACATCTCGGTCTGAAATGATTACCTTCGGCAATCCGTGCAGTCTGAACACATTCTGCATAAAAAGGTGAGCAATTTGCACAGCTTTATAAGTGGACTGCACGGGTATGAAGTGTGCCGCTTTACTCAACTTATCTACCACTACCATGATAGAATGATGGTTTTTCCTTGTTCGAGGCAACCTAGTTATAAAATCCATGGAAATGGTTTCCCATTTCCATTTCGGAATAGGTAAGGGTTGTAACAGCCCGGCCGGATGCTGATGTTCTGCCTTAATTTGCTGGCACTCTAAGCACTTTGCCAAGTACTCAGCTACTTGCTTCTTCATTCTAGGCCAAAAGTATTCCTTCCTTAATGCAGTGACCATTTTTTGGTACCCTGGATGGCCAGTGTAGTGGCTGGTATGGAACTCGTCCAAAATCAGGTTCTTAAGGTCAACAGAATCAGGTACATATAATTTTTTATTAAAGTACAGCATGCCAGCATTGTCCAATGTATAACCTTGCTGCAACCTTTCCTTAACTGATTGTTGTACCTGCTGTTTTAACTGTTGATATTCAGCATCTTGGTTTGCTGCTGACTTAATCTGCTCAAACAGAGAGTTCCACCACTTGCTAACTGATAGTTTACACAAACATTGCACCTTTCGGCTCAATGCATCAGCCACCCGATTCTCTTTGCCTTTTAAGTGCTTAATCTCGAAATCGAAACCACTTAGGAAATCTGCCCAACGTCCTTGTCTAGCATTCAAGGTAGGTTGACTAAAGTAATTGGTCAAACTGTGGTGATCTGTTAACAACAGAAATTTCCTCCCCAAGAGGTAATGTCGCCACATTTTCAGAGCATGGATAACTGCTGCTAGCTCTAGATCGTAGGCAGAGTATTTCTGCTCATGCTCCTTTAGTTTCCTTGATTCATACGCAATTACTTTACCTTCTTGCATTAATACTCCTCCCACCCCCTCTTTACTTGCATCAGTGCATACCATGTAATCCTTATTAGGATCTGCTATACTCAAGATGGGTGCAGTAGTGAGTAAATGCTTCAACCAATCAAAGCTCTGCTGACATTCTGCTGTCCACTTAAACACTTTCCCCTTTTTCTGCAAGGAAGTAATAGGGTAGGCTATCCTTGAGAAACTTTCTACAAATCTTCGGTAATAGCCAGCTAATCCCATAAAGGATCTGATATCAGCTACATCTTTGGGTATGGGCCATTCCATAATAGTCCTTATCTTCTCCGAATCTACTGCTATTCCTTCTTTAGTAATCACATGGCCCAAATATTGGATTTCCTCCTTGAAAAAGTCACACTTACTAAATTTGGCATACAACTGATGTTCCCGAAGAGTTTGCAGCACCATTCGGAGATGTTCTTTGTGTTCCTCATGGGAACGAGAATATATCAAAATGTCATCTATAAATATGAGCACGAATTTGTCCAAAAACCTGTGAAACACGCTGTTCATTAAACACCTAAAGGTGGCGGGTGCGTTGGTAAAGCCAAAGGGCAGCACCACAAACTCGTAATGCCCGTAACGTGTTCTGAAAGCGGTTTTGGCAATGTCTTCTTCTTTAATTCGAATATGATGATAACCAGATTGTAAATCAATCTTAGAGAATACCTTTGCTCCCTTCACTTGATCGAAGAGTTCGTCAATCCGAGGCAGGGGGTACTTGTTCTTGATCGTAAGCTTATTCAGCTGACGATAGTCTATACACATACGGAGAGTCCCATCTTTCTTTTTAACAAATAGTACTGGAGCTCCCCACGGTGACACGCTGGGGCGGATATAATTCTTATCCAGCAACTCTTGTAGTTGCATTTTCAATTCCGTCAACTCGGGTACACTCATCAGGTACGGTGCCCGTGACACCGGGGCTGCCCCTGGTATTAACTCTATGGTAAAATCAATGTCTCCTTTTGGAGGCAATCCCGGTACCTCTTCAGGGAAAATATCCACAAATTCCTGCACTACCGGAATGCTGTCTAATGCAGATACTTTTCCTTTCTGGTCTGCATAACCAACTTGAATAGCGTAAATCTGACACTTCTTCCTGAGACATTTAACTAGCTAGGAGGCAGTGATGGGCCGGATCTGTACACGGTGTTTAATTCCCTGTAATTCTTACTGCTCTCCCGAGTCATCCTTGTAATAAATGGTTTTGGTCTTGCAGTTTACCAACGACCAATGCTTTTCCAGCCAATCCATACCAATCAGAATGTCATAGGACCCCAATGGAAGCACATTCAGGTCTGCTGTAATTGGCTGTCCAGCTATGCTGAAAGAACAATTATTTATTTTGGCTAGGACCCTTCTTTTAGCTCCTGTAGCTAGCTGTACTAGCCATGGGTTCCTGAACTTTTCAGAAGATAGCTTACACTGTTCTACTACTTTTGGGTTAACATAGCTTAAAGTAGCTCCAGGGTCAATAAGAACAGCTATAGAAAGATTAGAAATTTTACCTTCAAACTCCACCATGCTTGGCTGGTATTCCGCTTGACGGTCTTCCAGAGCTGCGTTAATTCTTGGCATGCTGCGCGCCACCTCTCCAACAGTTGATGCTTCCTGGATCTAAGATATTTGATCCACTCCTTTACGCTGAGGGCAATTCTTCACGTAGTGCGGGCCTCCACAACCCCAACACTGGACTGGAGGTCTGGTCATCCCCTCAAGGTCTGACCTGGCAGGTGGCTCACTGATTCTGCTCTCACTTGGCTTAGTTCGAAAGGTACTCTTTGCAATATTTCTGCCAATCTGTCCTTTACTAGCACCCTTGCTGCTGTTACCATGACTTCCTTTGTTGTCACTAGCAACTCTGCTGCTTTTCCGGTCATTCCACCTTTTATTTGAGATGTCTCCTTTCTGTTTGTTTTGCTGGTAACAGATTCTTGCCTTCCGAATCGCCTCGTCCATGGTCCGGGGGTTATCAAACTCAATGCGTTCTCTTATATAGGCTGGTAAGCTGCTCACAAATCTCTGCACTTTGGCCTTCTCCTCCTTGATATATGGCACATAGTGAAGCAGGGAGGTGAAGCGGTTAATGAACTCGTCCATGGACTGCTGTCCTAGTCGTAAATCATGGAACTCCCGAGCCTTCTCATCATAGAAACGCTCAGTTAGATATCTCTCCTTGAAGTACTTTTGAAACTTTTCCCAGGTTATGTTCTGCTCACTTACTCCTTTTACAATTTTGATTTCTTCCCACCACAGGGTTGCTTTTCCCTGTAGCTGGAAGATGGCCAGCCATGCCTTCAGATTCTGATCATACTCATATAGCTGGAAGTATTTGTTAATGTTAATTAACCAAGCCTCTGCCGCTTCTTCCTGCTCTCCATCAAACTGTGGAGGCTTAATTTTCCGGAATTCTCCTTGTAATTCCATTTTCTGCCTCTTTGAAGTCTCTTGTTCTACTACATTGTCAGAGTGGTCTTCCTTCTCCTCTGAGAGTTCAGGTGCGTAATTCCGTTCTTCAGTTGCTCTTTGCTGTTCTGCACTGGGATTAGCTAATGGCGGATTCTGTCTGTCCGACAGACTCTTCAATATTCTTTCCTGCTCCACTGTCAATCGCACGTTATCTTCTCGTAGACGCGCCATTTCATCCTTCAGTTCTTGAATAGTTTGTAGTATTGCCAGATTGGTACTGCGTGTCTCTGCACCAAGCTGTATCCACAGTTCTGGATTTTCCCGAGGAATGCCGTCAGCTCCCGGTATTTCCTCCATCTTTATGATTGACTGTTAGTGAGTTGCTGTTTTCTGTTATTTATTTCCCTAATTAATAAACAGAACACAGTTAGCACCTTTTAATTCTTCCTCATACATGTACTATATAATGCAGCTGGATCTTACTGCTCCAGAGGCCATAGTTCTGAAACCTCTGCTCTGATACCACATTGTCACACTCCACGGTAATACACCATAAAAAAAAAAATTTATGACAACCTTTACTACCTAAACCTTACCCAACCCACCACACAACGACCATATTCTAATATGAACATATACATAAGCTTGACATTGGTAATATAAACACACATATATATATATATACGTAATGGATCGGATTAAAGCATGAACCGTGCTACAATGATTCACATGTATTATGCCAACACCTAACTTACGGTTCAGGGCTCATTGATGACTCTTAACATGGTTTGAGGTCAACGGAATCATGGCGATCCATTCAACCCTTCCGACTGGGTTTCGGTGCCAGATGTGGTCGGAGTACTAAATGTCTTCCACCTACCTTGGCCAGGTGGCCACCGCCATGCAAAGGCCATGTGAAGCCTTGGGGAGGTCGCCGGACTTGCGCGCCAAAACATTGAACAAAGGAACGGTGAGGATCTGCTGCAAGGATCCAAGGGTTGGTATTGGCCTAGGGTTTATCGGTCCCATTTATACCGCCGAGTCACTTGATACAGGTTCATTTGCATTTGGGAGAAGGGCCGAACCCTCGCTCCATTCCGCCACTCCGCCCTGCAACACTTGCCCCGTCTCGGCAACCATCTCAGGTAACCACAACGATAACCCGCCGTTACATTGAACTCTGTCAGCTGTCATTTGTTGAATATCACATAGTGCATTACTTGTCAGGTTATCTTGCCTATGTTTTATGGCATTCCTGGTTACTCTAGATGTGTTTCTCATGTGCAGGTTACAGGTTCTCATCCCTCCTTCCACCACAGAGAAGAATGTTACAGCCGAGGCTTGTCCAGGTATTATCTACACATGAACAGTTCAGTGCAAAGGTTAATATGTTAGGCGGTTGTATATGGAAGCTTTCGTGTATTTCCTTTCGGCCTGAGGGGTTCCTCATGGCATTCCTTATGTATTGATTCAGGGCTTTTCCTCTGCTGCTAAACCCTGGCTAGGGTACGAGGTCGGCTTCCCCATGCCGATACCTACGTCCTTCTCTGGTTACAATTTATTATTGTGATTTATTTGGCACATTGTATGTTTAAATTAATGGTTTCACGGTTTCCTTGCCGAAACCGGAACAGTCCGACTCAGGACGGAATGCTCATCTCTTCTGAGTCCTCTTATTTCCAGAATGTTTACTGTGATTAATTTTGTGTTTAAGCGAGACCGTGAGTCTACTTTTTCCAGCTCTCTGCTCTTTGACAATTAAACTGTTATAATACCCGTAAGGGTTATTTCACTTCGATGCTGATGTATGATTTTCCTTGTTTTCCTGGGGAATGCAATATACAGGTCCTCATTATCTGGTTAGTTAATCTACGGCTTGTTTACAGTTATATATATATTTCCTCAGTTTGACAGGGCCGAGTCATACCCCTTTCGAGGGTTTCTTTTCCAACATCCCTTTGCTAACTTGCAAGGGTGTGACTGTATGTGGCGATTCAACGGCCGTTTCCATGACAGTTTTATAATACCATATTTGATATTATTTGTTATGTTCTGTAATGAGGCCGTGATGGTTTACCTATTCGTGTTTATAAATATGCAAATCGAGGCCAACCCGGGGTACAGGCCCGACGGTTCCACCTGAACCCGCCTCACTTATTCTGTCTTGTGTTGCTTGTTTCGATATACTCCTACGTCTATTCCAGTGATACGATTAATTTATGCATTGTTCTGGTGCTTCATATGGTCATTGCATTGTAAATGGGTACAGAAACCCTCTCGCAGTTTCTGGGTGATTGAACGGTTAAACTATATGGAAACCCTCTCACGGTTATATGTCTTTAAATGATTGTTTGCATAGAAACCCTCTCACGGTTTATTTAATCATTTTAACATTGTTTATTTAGAAACCCTTCCACGGGTGTATGGCATTGTATTAGTAATCTGTGTAAAAACCCTCTCACGGGTTAACAGGGTCCTGTACGGCCACCACACACACACGTACTCTTGGTATATGAATATAATCTTTCTGAGTTATTATATCGTTGCTATGCTTGACTTTACACGCAGAATGAGCACTAGTTTTCTATATAACTATATGCATCGCTTATATACAGTTATCATGCAATGTTCTTTCCACAGTTATCTAGCATCATTTTATTACAAGTATCATGCATTGAACTCTACATAGTTTTCCATGCATAGAATGTACCAGATATTCCCTATTGGGTTGACTAGTCAGTTCCTAGGCACATTTAGACACTGGTTAGGATATTATGGATAAGCTGTAACGTCTAGTTAACAACAGAACTCAGGTACAACCATACCTTCATTTCACATATCCAGCACATTAATACAGCAGTCCAGTTCAGGTGAAAAACACATACCTGTTTCAATAGGCACCAGCGTTATAGCTCCAGAAGTTCACCTGCAATCTACAAGCTTGCTCTTATCCACCCAACCATGAGATCCATTGATACATTGGATTCTCCCCCCGAGCTGTCTTGCAGGCCTGCAGCCCTCAACAAGACACTTGCACAGTTGTGCTAGGGTTATCTGGTCCTCACCAGACTTAACCCTATCTTTCCTTTCTTTTCCTTTTCTTTCAATTTTCTCTCCCCCTCTGTCCCCAACAGACCAGGGATTTTCCCTCCCAGGACCTTTTCCTGGCTGAGGGGTTAGTTTTCTTTTCAGTTTTTATAACTGTTTCTTTTTCAAATCCTCCCTTAGGAGACTGCCAACATTTCTCTAGAATATATTCCATTTCATAAATAAACAATATCTTTTAACAAAAAGTAATATTAGCAGTTCACACTAATTTCTTACCATGGTAACTTTCAAAATTACAAGTTTTTACGAGGTCATTACAAGGAGAAGGACATTTGAAATGTTTGTTATGTACTTGGTTTCAAACCTAATATGATGAGTGTAAAGATGCTAAATCAAAATGAGAATGAAGTCATATTTAAAGGCACTTTATGTACCATTTTACATGGGTCACCTAGTAGGAAGCTTATTGCAAAAATAAAATAAAAAATGACCAAGAAATAGAATTCTCTCATTAGCAATGAGGAACTTAATCAATTACAGTCATATGCACAGAGTGTTTCAAGCTTAGATGAGTCATGGTTATGACATCATAGATATGGTCATTTTCTATATGATAATATTAATATTTTACAAAATAAATATGTGGTTAGAGATCCCCCATTATAAATGTTTAAGACATGTCTTGCAACAATTGCATCCTAGCTAACCACCATAGAAATAGTTTTCTAGGAACTTCTTCTTGTCGAACAAAAAAACCACTTCATTTTACTTATTATCATGTATTGATAATTTTAGCTCGAACGCATAGGTATATTTTGTCAAAAAGAAATCAAAAACATTTTGAAAAATTATAGAATTAAAAGCCATTGAAGTGAAAGAGAGTGGGAAGTAAATTAAGGTACTTAGATCAAATGGAGGTGGTGAGTATGATTCCAAAGGCTTTGTAGCATTTTGTAGGAATGGATGAATCAAATGTTAGTTTATAGTATGTGCTCAACATCAAAATAGAGGAACAAAAAGGAAGAACATGACCATAATGAATATGGATAGAAGTGTGCTGAAGGTTAAAAATATATCAAATGATTTTTGGGAAGAAACTATTAATTGTTTAATTTATATACTAAGTAGATTTACAACAAAGATTTTGGAGTAGAAATTCCTAAATAATCATGGAGTGGCATGAAATTCAGCGTGACACATTTAAGTTTTTTTGGTCGTGTAGGTTATGCACATGCTCCAAAAGAGTTGAGAAAGAAGCCTGATGACATAAGTGAAAAACTATATTTATTGGTTATAGTAAGCATTCTAAGGCATAGAGACTATACAATATTTTTAATATGAAGTTTATAGTAAGAAATAATTATAAATCCCAAGAACATTAATCATGGGATGGTCAAGTTAATAAAATTGTTAGATGTTAGATTCCTTTTCCAGAAGTGAATGAATAGGTGGATGCTACATGACAACAAGAACACAGACTTCCAAGGACACAAGTGGAAAGGGAATCGTCAAGGAAAGAAAGTAAAAATACACACTACTTCTTCCAATGATGATTTAGATCCCACAGTAGGCTCTCTAAGGAACCAAAAATTGAGAAATTTGAGAGAAATTTATGCATAAGTTGATGATTAGAAATCATACCTTTCTCTCATATCATGTCCAATGATCTTTGAAGAAGTAGTAGATAAGGAATAATGGGATGAATATATGAATGAAGAAACTAATGTAATTAATAAAAACAACACTTTGGATATTTTAGATCTACTAGCATGGAAAAAAGTTAAAAAAGATAAGCCAAACAAGCTACAGAGTGTTTTTTCAACAATTCATTATGGATAAGTCATTGCTCTCATAGAAAAGTTAGACAAACTTAGAGTGGTTTTGGAAAATTTTAGGTTTGATTATGAAATGGATGTTAAATCAACTTAAAAAAAAAAAATAGAAAAGGAAGTCTATGTGAATAAATGATTAGGATTTGAGGTCAATAGTCGAGAGTACAAGGTTATAGACTAAAATTTATTTGTATGCTATCTTTTAATAGTCACATTAATTCCTATTTTCTCAATAACATGATCCACACAATAATCTATGAACCCATATGTTATACTAAAACATATCAACAATGTAATATTCTCATTATATTCCTTTTTTTGTTGATGATATGATATACATTGGAAATTTGAAGTTGATGATTTCAAAGTATCCATGAAGATATAGTTTAAAATCAATAATGTTGGTATTATGAATCACTTTCTTGGAATTGAAGTTGAGCAATATACAAAGGGTATTTTTATTTCTCAACAAAATAATGCCACTATTTTTTTTAAAAGATATAGATTGAACAGAAGCAAACCTGAAAATACAGTAATTGCCATAGGTACAAAGTTAAGTAAAGTAGATAAAGGATCAACAATTAATTTTACTTTAATTGAAATACTTGTAGGCCACCTCATATATATCACAACTAGTATGCTATATATCAATGTATGGAGTAACTTTAATTTGAAGTTTTGGAGTATCCCAAACACTTTCATAGGAAGGTTGGAAAAGCAAACATAAGATACATTATATGTATAACATATTATGGAATTTGATAGTCTACTTCTAAATTCATATTGGGTGCACAGACAATGATTTTGTAGGTAGCATTGATTATTAGAAAATCACTCCCAATTATGTATTCCACTTAGGTTTATGTTTGATTTCATGAACATCCAAGAAACAACCCATTGCCATAATATCTAAAGTTGAAACCGAGTATGTAGCAACTACACAACAACATGTCAAAACTACATCAACAACTCGTTAAGTACTATGACTAAGAATACTCTTAATGGATCTTGGAAGTGAAGAGAAGGAGTGGTCTCTCCTCTTTTGTGACAATAGGTAAGACATTGTACTATCTAACAATCATGTGTTTTATCATAAAAGTAAACATTGACACTTTCAAGACCAATTGACATACATCTTCACCAAACCATTAGCATGAGACATTTTTAAGTTCTACTAGTTGTAATAGTTGAAATTAATGAGAGTTTTAGATACTATAATTTCTCTTACTAGTTGTCTAGAAAGATTTAGAACTGTAATGGTTAAGGTTGACTATGTTAAGTTAAGTCTATTTAAATAAACACTCTTTATTTATTTCTTCAAGATAATTGTCTTTGGACTTGTTTTAGAAAGGCCTACATGTATATATGTGTATTTTATGAATTAATGAAATACTATCTTCAAGGTCAATAATTTTTTGGATTGATTATCTTATGTGTTAATTATCTTATTGTATTAGTGCTCTCATATTTCTCCCTCTATTCTATAAAAGTTTCCTCTTCTATTTGCAAATAATGAATAATCAATCCTAGCGATGGGAACGATCCACGAAAATAATGACAAATTATAGATATGTTCGGGGAGGGAGCCTCTTCGATTTTCAACAAAAGAAACCATCAATTTTGGGCATGGTAAGGATTATCAGAAATCATAATAGATTTCTTCGATGGGGATTTATGTAAGTTTGATGTAGGTACTTAAGAAGATCTATGTAAAAATAGGCATGCCCTCAACAACTTTTAAGCACGCTAGGATAACAAAACACCAGGGTATTCATGTGGAATAATTTCTATTTAAAAGCGAAAAGACTCTAGATAAATTGGTCCCTGTGCCTAGTCGAAACTCAACAATAGTGTTTTTAGACACCACCACTTCTGTCGATACATTTTAATTAGATAAATAAAAAAATATCTCCAAATATATGATATATGCCACAGACTTTACTTTAAAATCAAGTTGTAGGATCCAACAACATTACAATTAGTCGATATAAAGTAAATATTTGTATTGCGTCAAGCCAAGTATGTTGCAGAGGTCCATGTGGATTCTGCTACATCATCACTCCTCACTGAATGAGCACTGCATTCAATCATCTTCC
>APFE031250037.1:12763-32472 GCA_000404065.3 Pinus taeda
AATAACAATACTAGAGTTCTAAACAAATATAAATAAAAATAAACTATAAAAATAGTAAAGATAAGTAAAGTTAACAAAAAGTAAAATGGAATAAAATAGAGTTAAATTAAGAGAACTGTAAAAATAGTAAATATTTGTAAAGTTATCAAAAAGTAGAAAGGAATAAAATAAGAAAGAATTATATTAAGAGAATTACTAAATTAAGTTAAACTTAAAATAAAAAATTAAATGTTACATGTTGACACATGGAGTGTGTGCATGTAGTCCCCTTTCCATTGTTTGGTCAATTTAATAGACGAAGAGGAAGATGAGATTCCATCATTCCATCATCCATTCTCTTGGGAGAAAAGTGTTGTGAGACAAAGGATTCCCTAGCAGTAGTACATTGATTGAGGGCTCACGGGTGGCCAGTTGGAGAAATATTATGTGCAACAGAGCTTACGATTGGGTGGAGAGCCATCCCAAAAACTTTGTTGTGGTTAGCAAGATTCAAATAACGTTCAACTCCAAAATTACAAGTAAAGAATATCATCAATACAGGTAAGTTTTTTTTAATCCTATTCCTTAAAAATTCTATACTAATTAGTTGAAGGGAGGTGCATTGATTGTAAATCACATAATTGATCTAGTTAGTTGCATGTTTTAATTTCTGGGTTGTTACAACTACTGCTCGAAATTGCATAATTTCTGGGTTGAGCAGTCTTGCTAGGAAGAATTGCCCAATTTTTCTAGTGAACAGTGACAGGCAGATTTGCACAATTCTAGAGCCCAACGGGTTCCCCTCCAGAAGTTCTCAATTTCTTGAGGGAGCTGCTCAGCCTACAGCTAGACCAAGTTCGGTGAAATAGCCAGTTAGGGGGATGCAACAATTTTTTATGAGCAGGCTGTCATTCTGCGAGGAAATCCATGAAGCTTTTATACTTGACAAGGCAAGACATGCTACTGTGAAAGGTTGGTAGTGGGGCTACAAAACAAAGCTAAGGAAAAATTTTGGAGGGTGGTTGTAGGCGCTACAACACTTGGCGACACACTAGTAGAACTCCAGCTCTCTAAATGGACCTTGTTCATGAAAAGAAAGTCTAACACCTATGGAAATATTGTTCAGTTCTCAGTTTGTCTTATTTTTCACACTTGCTCGATTGTAAGATGTAGCATCTACCAAGATCTTGGTCGATTGATAGACATTCCAAGCCAAATCAACACAGTTGTTTCGATTGCGGTTAAGGGGTATATTGGTGCACAAGCAGTATAGTTGTTATAGTATTAGTTTCATCTCTCGTGTTGCTTTACTATTAGCAGGCCTAGACAATACCCCAGCGGAGTCATGTAGGAGTACAAGCATCACTCCACTACCAGCGAGCCTGGTGAGCACCCCGATAGAGTTACTTGCATCACCTATCTACACAAGAAGCCTTTCTCTTCTTTTGCTTGATTCATTTTTCAAATTTTTTTGAAAATTTTCACTTTTCACTTTTTTATTTTTTGTTTTCATAACTGTGCATAGCACTTACTCATTTCAGAGGCAGAAGTGGGATCCCGACTTATTGAGAACAGGAGAGGTTGTCTTTGGAGAATTAGTTTATATATATATCTCTGACATTCTTGTTAAGGTTTTCTGCCTCACCTTACTCTACTTGACTGAGCTAACATGGATTAACCCAAAAACAACCGAATAAAGTAGGTAACACTAGTTAGCATGCAACCATTTTGTTTTCACTAAGGTTCACTTTGAACAATACATATTTTCCATTGATGTATCATGGACTGAAAGTAACAAGTTCTTCATGAGAGAGTGGAAAACAAATAACCAAATGTTAATAGATGTACAAGTCCTCTTGTACTTTACCTGGCTTGTTTCAAGATTCGCACACGGTCCATGAAAAACTAACCTACAAACAATAATAAGAAAACAAAGCAAAAGTAAAGCAAGGAGTAGAAGCAAATGTGAAAGAAAAGTGAGTAGAAAAACAAACAAGCAAGCAAGAAACGCAAAAAGAAATAATCAAGCATGCATGCAAGCAAACAACTCAAAAAGAAAACACTACTCCTACTCCTAAGCTAACAGTGCATGGGCCTAATCACATGAAGTGATACTTCCAATGTAGCCACCGGCACATTGGTTGACCCATGTCGGTGAAGGAATGGTTCGCAAACAACATAGCTATATGAACCAACAGATGTGAAAGATACAACAATGAAAACAAACACACTTTGAACTTACAAGCGTCCACAAATCAAAAATGAATGAAAGTGCATGACATGCACTCTGTGGACTTACTAGTATGCTATGTGACACTATGTGCAGATGCTAAGCATACACACACCCTTGATTGTGACATGCAAACACATGTAAGGAAGGTGGACCACTTGCGTTGCGCAAGTGTTCTTGCTAAGTAAGATTCCTCCAATGCATGAGCAATGGGATCATGTAGTTCAAGTGGAGGAAGTCAAATCTATGTGTTATATTGATCTTTGGTGCACACAGATGAGAGATGAGGAGCCGTGCATGTTTGAACAATTTCCTGATCAGAGGTGAAACCAACCTTAGGAAAGCGAGGGCCTGACATAACCATCAGCTCAGGCTGAAGTGCCTTGATAGTCTGTGGGGTTTCAACTTCGTTGATAGATGGATCATTGTAGAGGAGTGGCTTAGATGGATTAACAATGAGTGAATCAACATCGTGAATAGATGATGAGGTAAAGGGATCACGATAACCAATATCAGAAAACTCAGGATGTTGGTCGACATCCTTATGATTTGATGAATCACACAGAGGGGTAGATGAGAAGAAAGGATGTTCACCCTCTGTGTTTCTGGAAAAAGAAGATGAACTATCAGGTGGATTTTCAATGAATAATTGGTCCTCTCCTTTGTTAGGTGATGGACTGATATTGGGTGTGTTCTTAAAATGATCAACAATGTGTGGATCCATGGATGGAAACACACATGAAAAATCTGGGATGGTAGGATCACTAAGGAGGTAAGGAAAAAACGGAGGAGGTACAGATAGATAGGGATGGTCCTCTTCTACTGATGGATGTTCAAGCTCCCAGTCATACTCTTTGTGAATGACAACGCATGTTGGTTGTGAAACACCAACTCCATTGATAGATTAATCCTTGTTCAAAACAGGTGTAGAGTTTGGAACAAAATAACACAAGCCAGTGTAATCTGGAGGATGATAAAAATACAAGGATGGAGGTTGAGGTATGAAATACATGTGATAACCCATGGGATACCCAACCAAAATTGCACAAATATTGGAAGGAGTAATGTCGGGAGGATGTGATGGTTGAACAGATGTGTGTTCATGCTCTCCACATCACTCTACGATGGTCGAGTTGTTTTATGAGGGGACGATGGATAGTCACTTGTGACAGAAACTATGTTCTTCTATGATTGCACAACTCCATCATCGAAGTATGTTGAGCATGGTTTGAGCTTGAACTTCTTCTTGGGTTGAAAGATACTAAAATTTCATTTGACTTTTTTGGGCTTCAAACATGAATAGACGGAAGCGCTATGAAAAATCCATAGGTGATTTATGCAGGGCCTTCCATTGTTTAACAATTTTTTTATCAATTAATTCAGGATCAAAATGGTGGAAAATAGATTCTATTAGATTGCTAAACTGCTTGAATGAGTGCATGAAGTTATGAGGTAGTGTGCCACACCATTATGATGGGTGCTCATGAAGTGTGTGTGTGAGCAGTGAACAGACCTATATTTCATTCAAATCTTCCATGCCCTTCATGAGAGCATGGAAGTCATCTAAGAGCTCACGTCAGGTCACTTCGCCTTCACAATCATATGTGATTTGTGACAAGTAATCCTAGAACTACCTCTCGATGTGAAATATATTTCCATTGGACAGATGTTTCGAAGGGCGAACTATAACAAACTCCATGATAGATGAATGAAAATTCAAAATAGGTGATGAGGGCTCAGCTTGTCACCTGGCCCTCCTTCTAGCACCAGAAATGTTGACGGTGTTGGACCCACCAACATGTCAGGGGATCTCCTCGGTAAGAAGTCCCAATTAGACCTTAGACCGTTTGGTGTAGGATTCCCAGTAGTGGATCTTATGGTAATGCATTGACTATGATTTCACATAGATGAAAGTAAGATGTCCCTATTGGTAGCAAGGGTGTGACAGCTATGCCGAGTCAAGGAAGGTGCATGAGAGGTTCTAACACATTGAAGGTGAGGTGAGTGTGCCCCTTGGAAACCTGTAATTTCACTCATCTTGGAAGGGAATATACGAGCAAAGATGCATCACCAACTAGAAAGCAAGATAGCAAGAAATCCAAAGTGATGTTTAAACCAATAACACATCTGCAATAAGATTCACACAATTTCATACAAAATAGTTCATACACAAATATGTAAGTTAAATAACATGCATTGCTACAACAACCAGAATAGTCCAATTACAATAACAACATATGCATGAAAATGTGTTGGCTCTAATATATTAAGAAGTGTAAGTTCCAGTCATACAATACATCCATGTGCAACCACTAGTTCCAATAGTGGAATGTTACAGCCACAATCGCCAGCTCCTCCAAAGAGATATACTAGCTCTACATAGTGGAGAAGCCAAGGCACATTTCAATATTGTCCAAGTTTTCTCTAAGATACTCCTATCAAAGCTTGGCTAACCAAAAGCATCTACAATGAGTTATGAGGTGCTATTTATAGCAAAGGGTGTGGTGACCCTTGACATTCCCCTTTGAAACCATTCATCTACCCTCATGACTCTTCAACTACTTTATGACTGTTACATTCAACTATTGACACTTGAACTTCCACTTGACAAGATATTACATTATAATGCACATGTGCCCATGTGAGACAAAATGGCTTGAGCAAGCCATGTAAGACATCACTAACACTCAGACCATTGTGGTAGGACAAACTCTTTAATATGGTTGTCATGGACGAAGGTGATGAGTTGATGCCAAGCTTGGTTGTTCGTGATGGTGTCAATGTGCTCAATGTTGACATCTTACTAAAGCGAAATCTTGCCTTAGTTGCATCTGGGTGCACTAATATGGCTCCTCTATCCAACTCGTCTAAGAGGATGTGCATGGTCATCCTGGTGCGACCAGACCAACAAGGTGTTGATGCACAGTGTCTACGGTACTCTACAATCATGTACTGGTGGACGTGCATATCAACTTGTCGAGGTACATGTTCAACCATTGATAGACTTTCTTCTTGTCTTTGCCTCGGTGGTTGTGCCGAATGGGTGGGATCGCATGCGTGCGCACAATGACATGAATGTTGTTGCATTCCCTTGCATGCAATCGAAAACATTTCTCACCTTTTCTTCTCCGTGCCATCTGCTGGGATGGATCTATAACTTGTACAGCTGTAGTTTCATCCATGAGTGCATGTTGGCCCCTTGTTGTACCTGTTCTTGCTGCAACTCATTCTCTCATCTATGCAGCTCTTGTTCTTCCTTGAGTTGTTGCTTCAACACATGAAACTTCTTCTCTATTCCATTCTCTGTCTTTGTGATCTTCATGTCATGCAGTCACCTCATACCATGAGTCTCCAAAGTTGTCTTCATCACAAGTCGATCTGTATGAGCTTGCAACTCTGTTCTGCCTCTATGTTATTAGAAAACCTCCTCTTGCACTCATTACATCTAGTATGATGCCTTCAACTGTTATTGATGGTGGTGTTTGTTGTAACACTGCTATTTTCATATCTTGGTGTCCTTTTCTACAAACAACTTGATGCCTTTGTGGGTAGGCAAGTTCATAGACACTTGATCGACTACATCCCCAACTGTGCTCTGAACAGTGTCTTCAACTCTTCTAACCTAGAAACCATTGTACCTATGCTGTTGAGAGGCAAATGAACACCTACAATACTTGGAGACATGGAAACAATAATGGTAAGCAATCTTTCAATTGAAAACCAAAATGAACTTGAGAACTGACTTGTAACATACCTGTGTGACATATCATGACGATTGCACAATTTCCGCCGGGAGGTCGGGAGACTAACTACCAAAACTACACAAGGCAAAGTCTGGGCTGTTAGTAGGCTGACTAACTATTGGAACTATGCAATGCACAATCCAACCTATTCTACTGAGGACTAAAACAACGTAATGAGCAATTTTTGTCACCAATGACATGCAACTAGAAAACTACATCGCGTAGTTTCTGGGGCCTGTGGGCACTACCTCTAAGAACTGTACAATGCAAGCCTGGAGATTAGTGCTTGGCCAAAATTGCGCAATTTCTGGAGGGAAGGGAGAGCCTTCACTTCAGAAATGTGGATTACTGGCCAGGCAAGGCACAGTGCAGGCTAAGGCAGCCTAGTCTGACCGATGGGTGACTGAAAACATGAGAAGTTTGGATGAATGGTGAGATGAGTGCAAACAAGACTGAGTAAGCATACATGCAAACAACAAACGCAAGATTCAGGAAATGCGAAATCATTCATGTGTGTGAAGCGAGTCACCGTGACATCGACCATTCGTGCAAAACAATGTCATGCATGCGACAACAATGACATTTGAGTGAAAACTAAAACGGTGCTTCTACAAGCTAACATATATCAAACGATAGCAAACACTCATTGAAATCAAGTAGAAAACCCTCACATAAAGTGAAACATAAAAAGCGACAGAAGCGCAAGGCAAGACATGAAAGGCGGGCTTACCCCAAGACATTTGAGCTGAATGTGTCGGCGACTCGTAGATGCAATGTGGGATGTTAGAGCTACAAGTTTGATGTGAGGAGCGAGCTATGCAACATCTCATTGGTGAGTTTTGTTAAAATTGAGGTTACGACATGCATGCCACAAATCTAGGAAGAGCAAGATCTATAAGTTTGAAGCAAGGAATGAGCTCTACAGTATCTAGTTGATGAGTTCTAATTAAATTGAGGTTACGACACGTATGCCAAAAATCTAGGAAAATCGAGAATTGGTGGGAGGTTTCTGAAATGATCCTTGCATGTAACCTCCAGCTACTAAAAATAAATCCCTGAAATAAGGGCTACCTTTGCATGCTACCTTGGGAGAAATAGTCCATGCATGAAGATCAATTTTACTCGGTCTAGGAGGGAACAAGTCAAATCAACTGCACATGCAACAATCTGCTCAGCTAGGAGGAAAAAATGCACATTTTTAGGAGGGAATTTGGTTGGTTGCCCAGAGAGATTGCACAATTTCTGGCAAGAGCAGTTGAATGTTGCCCAAAATTGCACAATTTTTGGGTTGAGCAATTCTGTTAGGAGGAATTGTGCAATTTTTCCAGTGAATAGTGATAGGCAGATTTACGTAATTCTGAAGCCCAACAGGTTTCTAGATAAAATTGCACAATTTCTAGAGGGAAGGTTGGTTCCCCTCCAGAATTGTGTAATTTCTTGAGGGAGCTGCTCAGTCTATAGCTAGACAAAGTCCAGTGAAACAACTTGTGAGGGGGATGCAACAAGTTTTGATGGACATGTTGTCATTCTACACGAAAATCACTGAAGCTTGTGTACTTGACAAGACAAGACATACTGCTATGAAAGGTTGATAGGGAGGCTCCAAAACGAAATTAAGACAAAATGTTGGAGAGTGATTATAGCCGCTACAACTGTTTCTTAATAGTCACAATGGCTTATACATGTATTGTTCATATGCATGCAACATGATAATGTGTGTTAACTCTTGATAAAATTCTTATCCTATAAGTCAACTTATTTTTAAAGTGTTCTAATATCATTTATGCTTTTTTTTGGTTCCGTATTTAGAGTTCATTATTCTTACACACTCTATTAAAATTTTTAAATGTTATTTATCTAATATTAACACTTAAATTAATATGGTTAACTTTTATATCTATATATGATTTAAAATGTAAAAATGTTCATATAAAAGACACTTGATAAAACAACAAATATCATACAATGAAATAAATAATTAAAAAAAACATAAAATAAAATAAAACATTCTCATATTTAGTAAATTATATCCTACGCTTATAGAAAGGGAAGTGGGAAGACTCTAAAGAGGCTTTAAAACATGAGTTAATTAAAAAATGGGTCGTTCATTTAATTTTTAAAAGCATTACCAATACCTCAAATCCCATTTTACTTAAAAAGAAAAAAAACACCTAAATATTAATAACAGTGATATATTATATATATATATATATATAATATATATTCACATTCACATTTTAGTTTTCCATATGAAAAAAGGGGTATTTCTCAAAAGGAAGGACAACCCAAGCGTGACGAAGTGTGAAGACTCTAAATAAGTCTAAAAGGCAAGTCAACTAAACACTACTCATGCATCTAAATTAAAGCAAGTCAGCTAAACACTACTCATGTATCTAAATTCAAAATATTTGGAGAAAAAAAAAGAAAATACAAAGCCACAAAATACATTTGAGATAATGAAATGAATAAAATGTCAATTAAACAATACATCCAAAAAAATGATGCTTAATAAAAAAATCAAATCCAACTTACACCACCCTATCTCTATATCTATCAAATCACACCTTGTTTCTTATAAAAGTGTAATTTTCGAAAGAAAGGATAAACATCTAGGAATGTGGTAAAACTGTGAAGGATGGTAAAATTCTAAAGGGTTCATACAAGTTAATTTTACTATTTTCTTTTTCATTGAATTTTAGTTTTGGAAAAAGTGAAGTTGTTGTATCAAGGTAACTTATGGTTATATTTATTTAAAAGTGTTTTTCTCAAGTTTGAAGCTATAATAATAATAAGTATTAATGATTTAAAACTCAGCATATTACAATTATCATTTTACCCCACTATTTCAAATTGTACAAATTAATTTATCTTTAAAAAATATAAAAATAAGTTTTGATTTGATACTTATGTAAAATCAACTTTATTTTTTAATTTATACTCAAAATTAAAATATTAAAATATGCATTAATAACTAGTAAATAAATATAGTGTTGATGAAACAAAAATAGAAAATATATAGACTAAAAAATAAGCAAAAGTGAAAGGGAAAAAAATACATTGCAGTGAGGATATATTTTGGTTGGGTGATTATATTTTTTCTATTGAACAATTAAAGATAAATTATAATGGAATTTTATTTTAAAATATTATTTTTTTAATGTTGTTGGATAATTAGAGGAATTTTTATGTTATTGGAAGGTTATTGTTAGATTAATGTTTTTTAATTATATTATATTTTATAAAGTTTATTTTATTATTTATTATTATATATATTATTATTATTATTATTATATTATAATAATTGAATTTATAGTGAAATTAATTTTTAATAATATATTAATCAATTTCATTTTTTTAATAAATTGTTTAATTTTTTATAAATTATTTTATTTTAGAAATAACCATATAATTTATAATTGATATCTTAAAACAGGATATTATCTCATCTCGATTGAAAGAAGTATTAGAACTATTTACTAGCCTCAAGACGGGTTATTAACAATGTTTAAAAAAACAATTGCATGGTTGGAACATCACTAAAGGGATGCTCCCCACCATTTCAAGATTTTCCACTTTTCTTTTCAACGAGAGCGGATTCTTTTAGGTATTTTGGCAATCCCATTCGTTTGGATTCATTGAAGTGTATCCTTCTTAAAATCGAATCTAATCATAATCAAGGGTTAAATATTATTCGTCATCTTGTCTTTATTATTTTATAAGTTTTCTTTCATTTTTCATTTTTCATTTTTCTAGTATATTAGCTCTAAACGGTTTCTCTAGTAGGGAGAAAAGTGCAGCAAAAAAATGTTTCATTTATTTGATTACGTTGTAGTTCATACCCTAAAAGGTCATCGAGTATTATGGGTGGAGGATGTTACATAATAAATATTGGATTGTTGAAAACATATTATTAGGAAATATTATTGGTGGATGAGAGTGTTACATATTATATATATAGAAGGAGATTTTGTTTTTTTGGAATAGGTTTTGTTAGTTATAGGATCACAAATTTAGAGGCTCTTTAGTGCATCTATCTTCCTTCTTAAAAAATATTTGGATTGGATACAATGTAATGTGCGATAAATCAACATCTAGTATGATAGCATTATGGGAAAGGAACCATTACATCAAGATTAGAAATTTATTCTACTAAGTAAGAGTAGGAAAAATAAGGGAAAACTACTCTATTTAACATATTTTCTTGGTGAGGAACCTAAAGAGTTTGAAAGGCTAGGATTTTAGGTTGGATCTTGGGCACTTCTTAGGTCTTATCCAATCTTTAATTTCACAGGTACAAGGAAATGTACCATGACGCATGGAAAAATATGATTTTGGAGGTTAGGGAGCTCAGGAATACATAATGAAAATGATCTTGGTTGTACAAGGAATTAAATGAAAGGAAATGAAAAATACACATAGAAAAATAAATTAGAGAGAATAGTGATATAGTGAAAATCCAACTTCAATTAATAAAAAAAAATTCCAAAACATTGCAGAACACACACTAGCTAGAATGGTGGTAGCTGCCTTTGAAGAGAGAGGGAGAGAGAGATGGAATTACATCCATTAACAAAATCTATGAGAAGAGGCTAAAAGAATGACATTTTAACATATAAAAAAAACCCATAGAATTCCAAAATCCCAACCTTACAATATGACTGCCAAAAATTGTGTGAGCCTTGAGGGGGTTAGTTGGTACATCAACTTTGCGAGGATGCAAACTTTGCATACAATCTTTGTTTGGGGCACATAATATCTTGTTGGAAAGAACTATCCAAGGAATATATATTTTAAATATAGAGAAGGAATTCCATAGAAACCCTTGGCCCCATGAATTGAAAAAAACATCGTTTACAGCCTCAAAAATGACCCAAAAGTTTGGGACCCAAAATCCAAGGAAAAACTGCCAAGAAGATAGAGGATTGTTGAGCTAGTGGAAGAGATGGGTGACCATTGATATCCACCTAGATCTATCAAATGGAAAATACTCTGTTCAAAATAATTTTCACCATAGCCTTGTGATTGTGTAGTGCCCATATTAAAGTGGTTTGAGCTTCCTATGGGGACTTATGAGGTGTTCTTTCTATAAATGTAACCACACCATATCACCAACCTGAAACTTTTGTGGTATTGGAAACAATGTTTAATACTGAGAGGGGAGGAGAGTGAATTAGTATTAAGGCTAATTTTAAATTTTAATGCCAATTCATAGTTTCATTTCACTTTGGAAACCATTCAAGTGAGCAAGCATGAGCATGTTATGTAAACAACAAATCAACCCAACATATCAACCTATACATAAACACCATGAGCAACAAATGCAAAGGATTTAAGGTCAAAACCCAAAAGGGAAAAACCATTAATATTTGTTTTATGATCTAAATATGAGCTCCTACTCTATTAAAACATTTGTTTTGTGAGCCACCACTCACACGCAGCACCAAATCACTTAGATTGTTGGCTAGGGCCAACTCCCTTATTTTGTAGACAACTAATTAGGTTACCAGAAGCACCAAATTCTTGTCTTTGTTGCAAGCACCGACTTGTAGGTTAATGGATTTATGTAAGCACCCACTTGTAGGAGGCACCAACCTCTACGATTTACTTAGACACCCATTAGATGGAAGCTCCAACTCTCTATTTTGTAGGCTCCAACCCACACTCAACAAGGAAATATTTCTTATTATTCTTGGCTCTCACCTTTCCTAGTTTTAGCTCTACATTCATCAAATTCACCCATAGTTCTTAGTAGAATACACACACCCTTCCCTACACTCCCTTTCCACTCTACATCAACACTTTGTTCTCTGTTTTTGGCTCTCACATATTCAACATGAGTAAAAACTCTCAGTCTTGACTATTCCCTAGGCTCTCTTGGCCTCTCTCAGTAGTAGGCTCTCTTGGTATATAGTAGCTAGTACCAAATACAACACTCTTCCTAAGAGTTGTTGACCCATCCAAGAATTTTAAACATTTTCCCATAGTTCTTTAAGTTAGGCCCTTGATTCTTAAGACGTGTATAAGTGTCGATATTACTTTTTCATTAAAATATGCATGAAATACCTTGGTTACTTTACACATAAAACCTTTGCAAAAAATAACACCTTGACATTCCTTCTAATGCAGGTCAAGAGGTCATAGGTTGTGGGTCAGCTCGCTCTACTTGTTATGCACCTATATTTACCTCTAACTACCCGACTAGATTGGAGGCCTGACTTAGGGTCATTTCGTTTTGATTTTCACTGAGAACAAAACACATGGAAAAAATTCACCAAACTAATCCTCTTGTGTGTACTTCGAATATGTCCACATAATCATGTCGATGGTACTCAAGTTTCATTATGAAATCATCGGTTTCTACGTGGTGCAATGTGTCACTTGAATTTTGCCAACTTGGCTACCTAAAAATGTTGAAAACACATGCCATGTGTCCTCTTCCCATGTTGCCATGGCACCCTGTACTAACATCATCAAGACCACATGTCCATATCCAAGTGGTGCCACCTATCACCCTTTCTAGCCAATTAATTTTGGCCACTTGTCAGTCTACACCAGATCCAACATAGCTCGGGAGTCAGAGGTTAGAGGTTTATCAAACCATTGAAATCTTTCTTGAACAACTGACATGCCAATTGGCCCAAATTTTGGACTAGGTTGAAGTCCTAACTAGAGTGACATACTAGAGTAAAGGGTTCCACACGGTTGGGGGTTGGGGGTATCCACACCTTCAATTTTTTTTGCGTGACACGACCTCACTCCAAAAATTTCCCAAGTCTAAAATTTCCTAAATAAAGAAATTTCTTGCAAAACACAAGAACTATGTGGAAGCTTGAAACATAAAACTTTGGACTTTGACCCTTTTGATTTGAATGCTTTTTCTAGCCATATATTTCTATCAAGTATTGTGTTTTCGTACATTAACATATTGTTAGGAAACTCTTTTCAAGCACTATCCAACTATTCCATTCCCAAGAGCATCTGAACTGATATTATGAAGTAGAAATTCCTTCAAATTTTTGGCCACCTAACCACCATAGATATAATACTTATAGCTTATTTTCTTAACGTGATCCTATAATGGTTCTCTACATAAGAGTGTAGCTTAACACATCATGCACATCAATACTAAACACATTATGCATCTAACGTCAATGCTAGCCCATTTGACATCAATGCCAACACACTTGATGCCACCTGATATCCTAAAAGTGCCAACTATCCAAAAATAGCCCCCGCTAGACTTAATGGAAACACCACATCATTAATGGCCACTCCTCATGCTACATCTATAAAACACAATGTAACCCAATGAATGGTTTTCATTGCACTTTTTCTTCCTTGTGTGAGCCACCAGTAATTCTCTCTATTGCTTTGACATTAATGGAAAAGGACTACAAACTACTTTCTCTCCCCCTTCTAATTAATTTCTAAGGGTATGGATATTAATGTGCATTCTTCTTTGAATAATTCTCCTTTCAAAATCTTATATATCTTTAATGATGCACTTGAAGTCTACCATTTAAAATCAACTACACCATCATGGGAAAACACACCTGTAAAACCAAGCATTAGTAAACATGTCTGTGTGTCTCCTTGTAGTTGTTGTTGCTAATCAAATAACCAAACATATATGATATGCCCTCCCTGAACATATAACATCTCATATTTCAATGATGATATAGTTCTAGACACCTTATGGATGTTGGTTGAAAACTCTCTCTACTATTCCATCTTTTGTACCAGTTAAAAAGAAACGAATACTAATTAAAATTGCAAATGGTATTGTTTACATTGAAAATACCATAGTTAGTGATAGATTTAGGCTTAATCTACACCATTTCTTCTCCTTCAAAGACTATTCTCACTCCTCTTGAACATCCTAACAATCAACTCTTGTCCCCTTAAGATCATGCTACTCCAAAATAGGGATTGTTACTTAAACAATTCCAATTGTACCAAGATATTCATACAAATTGGATAGTGCACTAGGAAAACTCTTATAACCGCTTCTTGAAAAGACGCCCATTTATACAAAAGGAAACTCCACCACAACCAAATACTACCGACTAACATAGTGATACGAGTTGATAGTTAAGGAACCTGTTAAGGCCTAAATCTACCTTAGGCTGAGAAAGGTAGGATCTAGGGTAACATCAAACCAAGCTTAACCTGGTAGCTAGCCCTACCAGGTTGGGAGAGGGCTCTCTCCTGCCAATCTCAGAAAAAATGATTAATGAGGCTTGAGATGACTTATGTGAAGATTGATTTTAGGCTAGGTATTTGTGCAAAAGAGTTTTATTGAATTTGATGATGATTTGTTGGCTCAAATGGAAAGACCGATTTTGCGTCTGGAGAATGAGCCTCAGTTTTGCAGAGATCTCAATGGGGCAAGGTAGGCAATTGATTTGATACTTCAAATTTAATGAAATGGAGAGCTTTAGATAGATGTGGAGTTGAAGAGGGCAATAAAACCTCAAGGATCCTCTTCAAACAGCTGAAAACATAGATAACTAAGCAAACCCTCGGTAGAGCACTGCACATTTCAATGGATTCTACCTTTATCCTTGTTTGTTTTAGTTAAGATGAAATAAGAGAGAGAATGGAATACACAAAACACAAGTGAACTTACATTTACAGAAGTAAAGACAATATCAAAGCAAGATTCCACATGAATCTCATAGAGTGTTGCAAACCCTGGTCTATTCCTTAGCCAAAACTGCTGAAAAATGTATACAATGGAGCTCCAAGCTTTCTCAAAAGTCCAACCATGGTAATGACTGAAAAATCACAAGATATAGACAAACAATAACTCATCCTAGCCTCTAGGGGTCGAGCTCATAATTTTAGGAGCTATTCCAACTAATTCTAAACTAAGAACTAAAAATTAGGGAGTGGAATAACTTGCCTCTAGAAACTACGGAACTAATTCATTCAATTGCAAACTACCTTTTTATAGATGAATCTACCTCCATGAGTGAAAATTTGAAATAATTACATCAAGATCCATCAATTTACATTAAATTATATCATAAGTTTGACATTAAGAAGGAGAAAAGTCAAACTGTTAAGAAACTAGGTGAAAAACAGAGTATTCTTGGTCAAACTGCGCAAAATTTCCCCAATGCACCGCGCTGATTTCTCTATGCGTAGCGCCTGTTTGTAGACACTTTTGGAGGCCTTCCTGGTGTCCAAATCTGCTCCAAGTGTGCTTGTTGGAAAGTTCCATCTGTCTACTTTCTAGAACAAGTGGAATCTTTGAATTGGGTCTCCATTTTCCCCTCCAAAATTTAGTTCTTCCAACACTACTTCTAGTGTGTCCAAATTGGGGTAGAAATGTCATTTTTGTGGTGTTTTTGACCATTTTGCGGGCTCAAAACTTGTCATAATTTCTTGGCCATTGGTGAACGTGCATATTTCTCCATGAAAAATCCAAAAATTCTGAGTTCGCCTCATTTGGAGGCCTCCATCAAAAGCGAGCGCTCGGTGACGCGGTGCATTGGGCAAAAGACCCTGTGTTTTGGCCCAAAAATTCCAAAAATGCAAAAAGTGTCTCAAATTTTTTGAAATTTTGGTTGAGTTTCTCCACCAAGTGCTATGTTGGGCCAAGGAAGCCTCATCCAATATCTAAATTCTATATAGCTCCTTTCACCTCCTCGATGCCCTCTTCAACTTTGCCTTCAAGCTTCTGATTCTTGCCTTGCAACCTTTATTTCTCGCCATGTAATGGTAGGCAATATGCCTCAACATTGTTTTATCCCTATTGGCCTTCTATAGCAACCCTTATAAGTGGATATTCACTCTCTCAAGCCAATATTTTCGATCAGCATTGATTTCTTGGTCGTGTGATGTGAGTTTCACTTTCCTCCTCTTAGCAGCTTGGCGGTTTTCTCATACATTTTGCAGCTCCATAATGGTTTGCTAATCCTCTAGCTGCTTGTTTCTTTGCTCTAGGTACTTTATTATCCACTTAGCTCTTTCAAAGTTGAGGGATAAAGCATTAACTTCCGCCTGTTGCTCTTGGATGATCTCCTTGAGCTTTGAGCTTTGTGGGCCCAAATCAGTGTCATAATACTGAATGAGAATGAAATCGATCTCCTACTCACTTGAAAGACCCTCATCATGTAATGGCCTCTTGCCCTTGTCCTAAACCTACTTTGCTGATGAAGGAAGCAAGACCCCTTCCACCTCAGGTGGAGATAATACTCGCTTTGCTGCTACAAACAACCTTCTAGTGCACTTTTGATAGGCGACAAACATCGGCACACTAGCGGTTTGTGTCTGATGACTCTCTTGCTGATATGAAGGTCCACCTATCTCATGCAAAGCTTATAGAGGTACCTGAGGAGCCATGAAGAACTCATGAGAAATGAAATCCTGCCATGAGATGTCCTACAAATCAAGCTAATGCATGACCACAATTTTGATGAGTGCAAAATGATATATACTATTACACTGCTACTGAGGAGTCTTCTTTTGCACTAGGGTGGTCATCATCTCAATATTTTTACACATGAAGTATGGGAGATTCATCATTCTCACGATGGTAAAGTATATCAACAATCTGATATGATAGGCATATAGGCAAGAAGACCGGCCCTCACAGCTGAAATACTTAATTATGAGTATCATCATGGGAGCATATGAGTCTTTCCGGTACCGAAAGGGAAAAACTTTGTTGAGTTGTCTCAAATAATTGGCCTTGATGTATGGTTCATAATGTTCCCTATCAATTTGTTGCCTTTTATTCGAATGCTCTCCGACATTAGGAATGTTGGCTGCTAGATAAATAGACTCTAGTGTCAAGGTGAATGTCACACCAGCTAGAGTGGCTTGGCCATTATGTAGATGAAGCACAAACAACCTAGCCAATTCATGATGGTACTAGACTCTAGCAACCATCTCACAAAATTGATAACAGGATTGGTGTTGAAAGCATGTGATAGCAAGAGGGTAGGCCTAAAACTCGGCAAGTGAAGTAGGCTCCTCTCGTATATGTTTGCCACCCTTGTGAGGTCTCCTTGGTGCATGCATTTCTGTAGGAGAGTCACTGTGTGTCTCTTCATCTGGGTCATAGGAAGGATCAGACTCCATGTTTTGTAATGTGTGAGTTTTCTTGATGAGTATGAAGATATTTATGGTGTTTTTAGTTTTCTGCCACCAAGGGTAAGAATGTATGAGGGACTATGGAGGGAGAGGGTATGAGGCGTTTTTGGGATGTTATGACAAGTTTTTTGGGAAATAGGGGGTCTAGGGAATAGTATGTAAGCTTAGGGACAACAATTAGGGTTTGGGGATTTTGTAGTTAAGGTTTGGGAAAATGGAAATTGGGGATAGGGGTGAATGTTTTTTAGGAATATGGGAATTAAGGAATGAGTGGATGAAACTGAAAAATAAATGGAGTCAAAGAGTGAGGGAGTGATGGAGTAGACTTGGTAGAAAAAACATAAATACAAACCCTAGGCAATTGTTTTTGAGAAAAATTGCAAAGAGTTAGGGTTTGAGTTTTTACACACTAAACCACCATAAATTTTAAGAAAAACTCTTTCACTAGCAAGGGAAGAACTCTAGACTTACTTGCACACCATAGGATTGAGCAAATTTGGAAATTTGAGGGAGTTTATGGTGAAACCGGGCCTGTAACTCTATGCACCATGCCACAAACCCAACGTGTTGCACCCTTTATATGGGCCATGCCAGTTATTTTTTACACTGTGGAGGGCAGCTCAATGTGTTGCGCCTCTCACCCAATGCGTCAATGAACTTGCACAATTTTGCTTCAAACTTGCTCCCTTTCTCCAACACGACCTTCTATTGCTCAATATTTATTCTTTGAATGCACATGAGTTCTTTGAACATGACCAATGAGTTATATACAAGAGATTTTGATTTTTCACTCATAAAACCCACTTTTATAATGTTTGCATTGTGACTTACTTTTTCAACTCTATTTTTTGGGCAGTTTACTTTATTTGTGCCTTTGATGAATTGAATGATTTGATTTTTTTTTCCTTGCAGGGGATGGAGCTGTTGAAACTCGGGAAGGTGACTAGGGTTGCCACTGAAGCTATTTACATATGAAAGAATTGAAATTACATCAATTTATACATAAAAACATAAAATGCGTTGTTTTTCCTCAAAACAAGGTTTTGAGGAAAAATACATTTCTAAGCATGTGATGATAAAATTTATTGGTACTAGGACTATCTTAAACCTCCACATGTGCCTACTGACCGTTATTAAACATTTTGAATACCTTTTGATGAAACCCTAGACCTAATGAAACTGAAACCCTAAAAATGGCTCTTGCATATTTAAAGACAAAAAATGACTATAGATGATCTTGACGAATGTAAATGGGCCAGCACGTAAAGGGCATGAGGGGAAATTTACAACAAGCCACTACCGTCAGATGATCCATGCTCCTAATTAAATGTAGCTGACTGGGTGAGACACCTAATATGCAATTGAATAAGAGAATTTGATCACTCATGAAGGGATGAAGATATCGACACTAAAATTGGCTCCAATGGGGATGGTAGCTCCTTGGAGGTGTTGGCATTATGTTTTTGGTATGGTTATATGTTACAGATGTTATACTTGATGGAAACACCCATGGCGTGGCTCTCAATATGATGAGAATTAAGAAGTACGCAGGAGAAAAGTTCACGGAATTTTATGCAGAGAAAAGTTTATAAAAGTTTATTTCATGTGGAGAAAAGTTCAGGGAATTTTATGCAGAGAAAAGTTTATTTCATGTGGGAAAACTTACCTTTGGTCCATGGTAGTTAGTCCTTGGAATTTGAACCTATGGTTTTTGGACCATGGCATCTCGACAGACGTGTTGATCCCTAGTATTGAGTTGATGGTATTGGTTGTTATGGTTTTGGCCCGTGGTATTGGTCAATGATTTGAGGAAGAGCTTGCCTATATAAAGCAAAGGAGATCATTTGGCTTGTGTATGCTTTTGGGTTGAATATCTTAAGATCTGAAATATTGGGTTATTGTTTCAAAAGCTCGATCTATATAAAAGTGAAGTGGAAAGCGAATCTGTGAAGGGTGATCTCTCGAGCACTGCAGCTACAAGTGCGGAGGCGCCACAGAAGGCACAATGCGGAGGCGCCACAGAAGGCGCAGTGCGAAGGCACCACAGAAGGCGCAGTGCAGAGACGCCACAGAGGCGCCACAGAAGGCACAGTGCGGAGACGCCACAGAGGCGCCATAGAAGGCGCAGTGCGGAGGTGCCATAGAAGGCGCAATGCGAAGGTGCCACAGAAGGCGCAGTGCAGAGACGCCACAGAGGCGCCACAGAAGGCGCAGTGCGGAGACGCCACAGAGGCGCCACAGAAGGCGCAGTGCAGAGGCGCCACAGAAGGCGCAGTGCGAGGGCGCCACAGAAGGCGCAATGCGGAGATGCCACAGAGGCGGCACAGAAGGCGCAGTGTGGAGATGCCACAGAAGGCGCAGTGCGGAGATGCCACAGAAGGCGCAGTGCGGAGGCGCCACAGAAGGCGCAGTGCGAAGGTGCCACAGAAGACGCAGTGCGGAGACGCCACAGAGGCGCCACAGAAGGCGCAGTGCGGAGACGCCACAGAAGGTGCAGTGTGGAGATGCCACAGAAGGCGTAGTGCGGAGGCACCACAGCAGGCGCAATGCGAAGGCGCCACAGAAGGCGCAGTGCGGAGACGCCATAGGCCAGAGAAAAGGAAATTGCGTATCTGTCTTAAGATCTTTTGTTGACTGATTTTTTTGTTGATAAG